>VDFB02000008.1:139148968-139310555 GCA_007258455.2 Sequoia sempervirens
ATTCTCCCAACCCAAAAAAATAATCTCTACTTTGATGGGCTATAGGCCTATCCCTTAGCCACACTAAATTCTTTTTTCTAGGGACTTCATTTAGGAAGTAAAATAATAAACAAATGATTAAGGTGCCAAACTTGAAAGAATATTTGGACTCTTTTGACTTCTGTAGATTCTCCAAAAGTTGCAAACTCAGCAGTTCACATAGATAATAATCTTCACCCTTCTCAACCATCTCATACGTTGTGTTGATGGCAGTAATGGATACAAAGTTCTTGTTGGTGAAGTATAGTTTGTAACCAATCATTATTGAAGTGTACTTCATTGTTGTGTTCTTGATGTTCTTGACTATCAAAGCTCTCTTGTCATACGTTCCACCTATTCTCTCCATGAAAACCTCATTCTTCATAGAATTAAGTACCAGATCAGATCTAGTTGATCACAAACTAATGACAACCCTAATGGATTCTTTATTTATTAGATGTGGAATATCCAACTAGAGGAACTTATCATGAATTTTGCTTAGGGTGTATCACACCCGCTCATCCACATAGCATAAGAGAGGAAAATTGTTCCAAGTGTCGTATTTCTTCTCTTCCAAAACCTTAAACTCAGATTTCAACTCAAAATCATCACCAGTGAGCTCTTTGTACCATACGCCATTCAACTTCATGTGATTATACTCTTCCATTTTAACATTAATGTATGCCCTAACATCTTCCATGCATAATACACCATATGAGATGTGCAAAAATGCACCATTTGAATCATCCATCAAAGATTTTTCAGGATGCCTTTTTAATTTAGGGTGCAGACACTCTAAAAATTCTACAACTTGTGATGTATACATCTTTGCAACAAAATTAAATAACTCTCTGAAACTAGGGTAAGTAGAAACCGTAAATACCTTTCAAATCGCATTTTGGCTAGGGTTTTTCTTGTGCCAGATGTCAATCACCTCAACCACTTTACTTCGCTCTTTGTCTACTCTTCTCCTCTTGAATACTCGATTGCAAATGAATTTTGATTAAGTGTAATCACTTATAAACCTTCCACCATGACCTAAATTGCAATAAATACTTCACTTAATAAAGTTGTCAAACCCTTAACTATATGCACAACCAACTTCAAATGCTCTACAAATTTACGCATCATGATATTTTATACCAAGATTTTCTTTAATAGTTTGAGAACATTGACTCACACCTCATATCCATGTGTTGAAGCATCAACACCATTTCTTTGGAAGGGGATGAAATATTTTCCATTAAAGCTCCCCCTGATCCAAAGCTCTCAACTTATTTTATGGAGGAAACATATGCACCAGATGTTGGTACAGACTCATCCTTAACCTCTGTCTCTTCCTTATTTTTCCAAATCTTATTCATCTCCTTTTTTCTCTCTCCCAGATCAATATTTTGTACTAGATCATTCTTCTTTACTAGATTATCCTTCTTCATGTTTTTGCTTCTGCAAAACTTAGAAATGTGTCTAGACCTATTGCAATTGTAGCATATGACACTCTTTTGACTAATCTTACTTTCATTCATGCTAGATCTACATTGATTAGCTTTATGCCCAAATCCATTGCATGCATAATAGTAGCCATTGAAAGATTGAACCATTCTACAATTGCTATAGTCATTCATTATTTGATTTTTACATTCACTAGCTCTATGACCAAATATCTTGCATGTAAAACATTGACCAAGAAATGATGAAACATTCTGATTCATTTTGGTTCTACATTCCATAGCCTTATGTCCAAATTTATTACAAGAATAACAAAAACTATATATTAAAGCATGGGTACCTTTGAGCATTTGGTTGTCTGATAGGTGGTCTTTTGACTTGATTTATTTTATTTTGGAATGTTTTCCATTTATCTTCTTGTCTTTAGTCTTCTTTTCAACCTGTTTTGGTGTTTGATCTGTCTTTGAGATTCCTTCCATCTCAAACCCTAATCCACCTTTGTCTTTAGATCCTTTCTAATTTGCTATCATTTCATCAAGCTTTGTAGAGCTCATCTTGAATTTATCTTCATGAATCCTTTCTTTCTCTAGATCTGATCTCAAGGTCACAACTTCAAGTTTTGAACATTTTATAGATTTTATTTTCATTTTGGCATTCAAACATTCTTTAATTATTTTTCCTTCTTCAGCTTGCACCTTCAAACTGGTAATTGTCTCATTTTCTTGCTTTAGTTGCTCATTGACTTCCTTATGTCTTTATTTGAACTTCTTGATTTTCTCTCTCAACTTTCTGATACATTTATCTACTTCTTTGACATTTTATTTCAGATCTCTATTTTCACCTTTAGTTCTTTCTAAATCTTCAAGAGCCACTTTGAGTTATCCATTCATATCAACCTTTAGTAGGAATCTCTTCCAGAGGAGTAGGAAATATTCTAACAGCCATGTGTTCAACCTCCAAGATCTTCCCCAAGCGGTTAAGCTCCTTCCAAGGAACTAGGCTCTAATACCAATTGTTGAACACCCAAAATATTGAGAGGGGGGGGAGGGGGGAGCAAGGGGGGAGAGGTGAATCACTATTATTTTAAACCACTTGAACATGTAAACATGCAATCCTCATAATATATTCAATTTGTAGAAATGAATGAAAGCATGAAAACAACCAACAACATCACATAACACATGAACACCAAATTTTTACGTGGAAAACCCAAAATGGGAAAAACCACAGTGAGGATTAGCTCACAATATATTACATAAGTTCTCACTACAGGTGGACTCACTATCCAAGAGGACTCACTACCCACTAAAAGAAGAAAATATAGAAGATATTGTGACACACAACCAAGTTTGAACTATTACAATTGCACCTAAAATATGCATGAATTGCAATTCCATTGAAGTTCAAAATATAGACCTAACACACTTCATACTAATTTGAATTAATACTCTACTATACTTTGCATTCACCTTATACTCGCATAATTTACATTAACTGCACATCACATCGTATCTACATCTCCAAAGCATCAAAAAGGATCTTGTATATATATCCGCTTCATCCATAAACACTTACAACATCGATTAGGTCAGCCTAATTAGATGTATCATACCAATTATACCTTGTCAGCTTAACATACATACTTTCATGCTTCACACCATGAATCAAAACTTATAACAACTCAAAATAGGTTGGCATGGACCTATAATAGCTCTCACGTAACGGATCAATACATATTTAAAGTCCACATTATGCAAAACTCATTAAGTCAACATCAGTAATGACCTAATATCAAAATTTTCCAATTGTACAACCATATTCAGACACGCAAACCTCCTAAATCTATGCCATTTGGGATATACATACTACTGACACCTATCAACCTTCCCACAAATCCACAAAGCTAGATTCTAATTTGAGAAGAAGTGTGGATGTACCAAAACAAGTTCACCAAACTGGAAACCACTACAAATTCCCAAACTAAACTTCTGTCATTCATAACTTCTTTTCCTTAAGCCAAAACAATATGAAACTTTGGATTTAGGTTCCTCTATTATCCAACAAAATTATATCAAAATCACTGAGCAAGATCTTATACAATGGACCAATGCGGACCCAATTACTAGATGTCTTGTACACAGGAATTACCTTTATTGACACTTAGCCAAATTTCTCATCTGTCTTCACCAGATCAAACCTTCTTACAAATACCCATTAGATTACCATCTCAAAACATGCTCAAGCTATCCAAATTGATCTACACAATAGTCTTCATACGGGATCACAATGTTGACATCAATGACAACACTGAACTACATAACTATACAACTTGTGCTCATCCCACATGCTAATGTTGCCCACAAATGCATCAATAACAAACTCCTTATTCTTCCAACAATTATGACCTAATCTGTGATTTTTATGACACATGAGGTGGGTGTAAGGTGTGTAAGAGGAGTTACCATTTAGGGTGGTTGACCAATTTTGGTGAGTTGTGAGATTCCTCATAAAGGAGGTGGACTCTTAGATTTTGGTAAGTGGTATTTGTCACTAGTTTGGAAATATCATTCATTCTATCTTGTATTCATATCTACTATATATTGGTGCCTTGATATTCTACTATTATCGGATTGTTTTGCAAGTCATTCAAGCACCCATTATGCTATTGAAATACAAGGAAATAAGGAGATTATGTTAATGTAACTGCTTTCAAAATTTAATACAAGATTGGGTCTCTTTAGGTGTGGTGTTTTTTCCTACAATGGTTTCTCCATGTATATGCGTTGTTATGGTTTGTGTTTTCTTTCATGTTTAATTTCAACTTCCATACGATTTTTCATTGTTAATGAATTTGGTTGCAGTAAATCTCAACATATCTTGTTATATTGTTTTATCTAATTTTCATCATAAATTGGATAACTTATTTTTGTCATTGTTATTTTTTTTAAAGCTTTAAGGGATTAATTTCCCAATTAGCCATTTTTTATCCATATGTTTCAAAAGTAAAGCTTGTTAATTATAATCTAACCATCCAATACATATATGATATATTTTTGTTGCAAGTATGAAGGTGTTGTCATTGATGTCAACTAGTTGTTGTTGTCATTGATGTCAACTATGTGTATGGAAGCTGGTTATTGATTGTATATGTTGAGGATATTGAGAAAATTGTAATAAAGAAGATTTGCAGTTTGTGCATGTATAGTTGAGGTGTTGAAGAAGTGTTGTGAGTACATGGAGTTATCCTTATGTTGTTATGTCTGAAAGGGTGTTAGAGTGAAGTAATGTGCTGAACTGATGTCTCTGGTACTTGATCTCCAAGTGCTTTTGAGAAAATAAGACAGATAGTGAAAATTGTATTATGCAAGTGTTCAGTGTTTGCTCCGGGATGTACTCCATGTTTCTTCTGGGTTGATGCTATGCTTGTGTAGATCTGATGTATTGTTCATGGCTATTGGTAGTTTCTATATCCAAAATTTGGGCTTTTTGATCACTGTATAGTGCAAGATATTTTCACCAGTATGTGTACTATGCATTTCAGTGTGTTTGGTTATGGTTTGGGAGAAATGTATTTGCTCCGCATTTCTCCACATTTTTGTTTTAGGACTTGTGGTTTTGAGAATATGTTGATAAGGTTTTTCTCTTGCTTGGTTCAAGAGGATTTGAGATTTGGTGTTGTTGATGAGTTTATGAGCTACAATGTATTATAGTGGCTGACAGGGTTATTCAAATGTACAAAATATTCAGGTGAAGTTTGTTGCAAAGCTTCTAGATGAATTTACATGTGTTCATTGCATACTCTAGATTGTCTTCAAGTGAAGTTTGTTGTCCAAAAATATTGGACTGAGTTAAGGATGTGTGTACTTAATTGTCTTATGTGTTTTGCACGGGTGTTGGCCAACCTTGTGTTAAACACTACTTGTGAAGTTAGTAGAAGCATGTTGAGGTGTGTTGGGACTCATTTAGGTCCTCATTAAGAATATTTATAGGTTGTCTTCATTCTCTTCCACTACGAGAATGCTTTGGTGCCGACCTAATTTGAATTTGTAAATGCAAATTGTGTATAGCCAACCTTGGAAGGGTTTCAAAGTTGAAGACGATATAAGTATGAGTTGAGATGTTTGTAAGAGACATAGAGAGATGCAAGATATGTGTGTGTGATCCGAGTTTAAGCAGATCAATGCGAATTTCAAGTGTTGAGTTCCTGAAGGTAGTGAGTTGAAGGTGTACTCAATCTTTCAAGCATGTCTACAAAAGTGTGAGAAAATTGTGGTGGAATCTTTGTTGTATTGAGATAGTTTTCTCTCTGTAAAAACTTTTTTCTATCTTCTTTTTAATTCTTTGGCAATGATCCTTTCTGGCAGTGAACCTCTATATTCGGTTTTTGAATTCTTTATATTGTGAGCTAATCCTCATTGTGGTTTTTCTCTCATTAGGTTTTCCACATAAATATGGTGTTATTGTGTGCATGGTTTTAATACTTTGAGTTTTTTTTTTTGCATTTAACAATCAAATATATTAGCAGAGTAATTTTTTTGTGAATGTATGTAAGCCTAACTATTGTTGAGGGTTTCGAAGTTTAAAATTGCCACAACTGATTCACCCTCCCCCTCTCAGTTGTCTTGTTCAGCAATTGTAATCCTTAATTAATCTACAATTCAAACTACATTGTAATTTTATGAAAGTGAATACCAACAAATCTCACCTTCTTGAAGGAGTGGTCTAGCTTGTGCTAATCTAGTATGAACGATTCATGGACTCATCTCCTTACTACAAATAATTCACTTCTCCTAAGCAAGTTTGTTCATCTCCTCATTTATATCTTATGTGAGCTTGGTCCATGAATCTTATGCACTATTTAAATCATAGTCCTACTTCTAACCCTCCTTATAGAAACACTCTCCCTCCTCACTTCTTTCTTTAATGGATATTCTCTATTATTATATCCTATGCCTACTCTAATGATACCCAAACCAACTAAAAATTCATGTGAGTTTATCCTATATGACAATAAGGCTTCCATCTAAACATTTGATACTATGAACCTCTATAATATAATAGATTTAAAATGCCCAAAATAACAACTTACATGACAGATCTCATCAATCAAACAATAGTCTAGACCCAAATGGACAAAAACACATTCTAAGCAATATCTCACCCCTTCTCCAAAGAAGCAAAGTTTAAAACATTGTAGCCATTATAATGTACAATAGATACATGGTTCACAAGTCTTTGCCATGTGAAAAAAGGAGGACATAAAAGATGCCACCAAATAAGAGAATGGCATTAACATGAAAATGCAGCTCAGAGCTTAGACTATAGATATCAAGGTAGAGAAATTTGAGAAAGAGGCTATGCTTTAAAACAAGCGCTTGCCTAGTAGACCATTTTGTGTCTCTAGCGGCTTACTTAGATTTACAAAACTATGCTTGCAATGAAAATCATGAATGAAGTATTTTTAGATTAAGTGAATTGTGGCCTTGTATTTGGTAGCCTTTGTGGACATGTCCAGCGACATAACCCAAGGAATTGGTCTTTGTGGTTTTGTGATTTAAAATAATGGGTACATCCTTGTTCTAGGGAGGACAATATTCACTACTATATTCATTCAAGGTTACAAGATCCAGATTAGCAATGTAAATAGCTTTTGAATCATTCATTATGTTTGATCCCCTTGAAATTTTAAAATCCCTCAAAATTGTGGGCTTGGTTGTAATAATTGCGCTATTTGTCTTGGTTTGTCTTTAGTTGGCCTAATACTTTTAGGCAAATTTTTTGTTGGTTTACTTCCTTTTTGAAAGTATTTCCTATCAATTTGATTGGTTTAGCATAAAAAAATTTGAACTATTTTTTGGGAGGGTTTGTGTACTATTTGTGCACTTGCAATTTTAATATAATTTATTAATTATCTAATATTATTTTTTAAACTGTTTATTTTTGTGATGGAAATAATTAGAAGTTTATATAAATATCTAAGTTAAATTGTAAATTATTTAAAGTAATAATCAATTTAGATTTAAGAGTTTAGATTATAATAAATGTAGAAAATATATTATAGGATTTAAATAAATTAGATTTAATATTTAGTTTTAAATTTGAATGAAGGAGTGTGATTCTAACGGTCTCAAAAGTCAAGTTGTCATTATGTTGGAGATTTAGGGTTTGATCGAATGAATGTCTCATAATGTACTAATTGACTACACACTATTGTCAATTAGATCCACACATATGGAGCTAATCTTCATGAGTGTAGAAATGATTTGAATTATAAAGTTAAACCTATACTCGTGGATTTGAATTGACAAAAGAAATAGCTAGTATTTACTTCCCTTGATCTTTTGATGTATAAATCTCAATAAGGAACTATAGATGAGTGTTGATGGGGACACACTAATATAATGTCATGAGTTGAATTTTAAAATTCTCATCCATGTTTATACCTTTGACATTCATCCTTTGATTATCACATTTAACAACCAAAAATTCTTCATTATGATTCATAAGACTAACATAATGGTGAAATGTTTTATTTGTTTCCCATCCTTAAGAGACAATGCATACAAATAACACCCCCATTTCACTAACAAATTAGGGTGGGATTCATGTGAGACCACAATAGTTTGGCTAACTTAGGCATTACATTTAGTGACTATGATCACATTTAGACAAACAATCTTTGAAAATATACCAAAAATATAACAGGTGTTAATCTCTATTTGAGTTGGAAGTCTATATCAAGAGCCATTAGAGTCATTCAATAAGGTGTAAGCATTGATTCAAACCTCAATATCTAATTGAACTTACCTTAGTGGGGGTGATTTTCCTTTGTTGAGATAACAAATTATGCTAAATTATACACAACTAGAACATTATGTAAAAAATCAACCATAAAATTCTTATGATTAGGTGATAAATAAGCTTGAAAAACTATATAGATTGCTTTTTTCATGGTTATCTTTTAATAAAAAATATGGGATTATTTTCCCAATTGAACATTTTTTTTATCATTTTGTTTCAAAGGTAAAATCCTTTCAATTATAATACACCCAATCAATACTTACATATGAAATATTGTAGTCATTAATTTTGTTCATAAATTCTTGATCTTAAATTCAAGCCACATTGTAATTTCATAAAAGGGGATACTAATGATTCTCACCTTGGATAGGTAGTGATCTAGATCATGCAAAACTATTGTAAATGCTTCATAATGACCTATTATGCCTGATGCATCATCAAACGAGTTTGACACTTATGTTTTGTGGCTTCCCTACAATGATCAAGCTGACAATAAGGTAACGCTTCCCTACATAGTCAATATGTGTGACTTGACGCATGCTAGTAGGGAGATTCAATGATTGCAGTTGGGTAGTGAATGTAGCTATGGGCTGAGGAAGGTCATTTATTTCAAGAGATTTTTCTTTGATAGAGGCAAGTCATGAGGTTTTTCATTCATGTTTGTAGATCATGTACATATTAGTTATTTTTATTTTCCAAGAAATATTGTTGTACACTTTGCATTCTCATCAGGGGGAATACATGATCTAGGTATTTTGATGTTTTCCTCCAAGTGCATTTTGCACATGTTCTATTTTGTGTGTTTTGAGGTAAGCCTTTTCAATTATTATGGCCATGTGACTCCTATGTTGAATGGATACTTAAGGCTCTAGATTCCATGTTTAGTAGGAAAACATCCCACAAAAGTTGCTAAAATAATGACACCTTGTACCTCCCTTGTATTTTCCCATTGTTTATAATTAGTCTAAAACATTATTGTGCATTCATCCATGTCAATTGTGCTTATGGTTGTGTTTTCCCTCTCCTTTCCCTTAGTCAGTTGCCTAAATTGAAAATTCCTAAAATTGGCCTAAGGGTGGGGGGTTATTTGAGTCTTCCATCCTATAGAGTACCCAAAGTAGTATATCCCCATTTCAAATTTGAAGAAAATTGGATTAAAATTGACTAAGTTATGCACTTGTAGGTTTTAGGTCTCCTACCAGCCTTTTGTAGGGATTCACTATTGAATTGGTCCAATACTTAAGACCAATTTTGAGGTATTTTCCTGCAAAACTGGTTCCAACTAGTTTTTCCACATTTATGGACTTTTTTTTACCATCAAGTCCATGGAGAGGAATGACTGCCTAAAGGCACAAGGTGAGAAAAGGAATATTACAACATTAAGAGTAGAGCTACAAACAGTACTGCAAAAGCTTCAATTAATATTTTGTGGAATTTGTGGTGAATGGGATGATCATGAGACATATAACTATCCATCAAGAGTATTCCAAGACCCTTAATATCCACTAAATCATGGGTATATTAGAGAAATTGATCACACTGGCATATATTAAGGGACTTGTGGAATGTCCCCTATACACAAGATCATGGAAATAGATTACCACCATGGAGGGAAAACAATAATATAAATACAATGCAAAATACTCATTCATAGAACTATAGTCAAGAAAATAGGTCATTTGACTATAAAGGAGGTCAAGAACGAAGAAGGGGGAACCGCATAAGAGATGACACAAAAAAATTTATATGCAATAAGCCTAGACATTATGCCATAGATTGTTGGTCAGATAAGAGGAAGAATTGTACATTTTGTGGCATTCTGAATCATGATCTCTATAGTTGTGAGAAGGAATAACAATACTTTCAAAATGCCTCACCCAAATCAAAGAGTGAGGAACTTCAAGGGCCAAATAGAGGGGCCAAAGTCATAAGAAAAATGCCAATAAATCCTCCGCAAGGAGCTAGGAGATGTTATAATAAGGATAAATGGTCATCTGACACATCTACTAGTGAGGACACATTCAAAGAAGAGTACCAAGAGAAAATAAAAATCAAAAAATAAGAAAAATAAGAAGAAAAAAAAGCTACAGTAATCACCCACCAAGGGACCAATACCACCAAAAACAAAAATATTAATTATGTTGAAGATAATGCATAATTTAAAGAAGAAGAAGAAACTAAATATTTTCAGCCTAGCAAGCACCAACATGATAGAATTGTGGAAAATAAAAAAAGAACAATCATTCAATAGAAAAACAAAGAAAGTAGATGTTTTTCACAAAATAAATTTATTTCCTTTAGCACAACAAAAGAACCTCTTAGTAAAACTAGAGAAATTTGGTAAATATTGAAAAAAACAAGTAAGCATCCACATAATATAAAGTGATTAGTATTAGAAGAATAGGTCGCAATGATGATAACTGCACATCTTAATCACTAGAATGTTAAACACGTCATGGTAGACCTAGGAGCAAACATCAATATTATACTACAAAAGACTTGGGAGAAGAAGGCCAAAAATAACAAATACTCCCTACAAATATTAGCTTAGCGGATGGCTTGGGTTTGAAAACCATGGGAACATGAAAGAACATAGAAGTGTATGTGCAAGGGATCAAATTAACAACAAATTTTGAAGTACTAACCTTGAAAGAGCCTTTCAATACATTCAAGGATTTGCTCAGATTACAATGGTTTGTTAACACAAATGGAATAGTAGATTCTACAAAAGAGGAAATGTCTTTTGTAGATGATATCAAAGTAGTTCACATCCCCTTAGGAGATCATGAAGAAAATTCCTATGTAGAGGAGGTTGTCCAAGAGAAGGATAAAGAAGATAATACATGATTGATATATTCAATCTCTAAATTTCCTAAAATGAATATAATGAAAGAACCTAATAGTGAAGGAAAAAATTATTTAGAAAGCAAGGATGGTAGCATAGACAGTGAGGATGTATTAAATGCATGGATGTAGGAAGGTTGATCTCTCGAAAAGTATATGGATTCAGGAGATTTTATATGGTACAAAAACAAGATAAAAAGTTATTACAAAGTATTACAAGTAAGGAGAATGTATCAAAAATACCAAATGAAGAAGAAACTAATATCCTAGTTCACATCCCCAAGGAAATGAAACACATAAACCACATCCAAAGGGGCATCTCCCACATTATATTACCTGTATTTTTAAGATTTTTCAACTTAAATGGGTATTTGGAGGACATGGAGAAAAAATTCATGAAAGAAGACTTGCAAATTGCAACAATGTGAGATACATTGGTTTGCAATGCCACATGTTGGTGGAAAACTCATAAAGATACTATCCCTCACTGGCATGATTTTAATATCCTTATTAGAACTAGATACCTGCCAGATGAAGTAGAGTATACTATAATTCTAAAATACAATGGATCAACCACTTTTGAGGAGCACTTACATATAGGTATAACTGTTACTAATTTTTGGCTACCAACTAAATTAGTAAAGTTTTATCAGGCAATTATTAAATTAGGGTGAGAAATTTTTTTGACATTCGAGTAAATCAGATACGAAAACTAGACATTCAAATATTTATTAGGTATAGGTACAAGTTTCATGGCTAGTTCATCATGTTCAACATTTTAGCATGTGGTGTAAAATGAGCTCCCATAAGGGTTGAGCCCAGTTGCTTCTCTCTCAGATTCAAAAGATGCAACGAATAACAGTCGCATGTTTCAATCATATCACAAAAAATACGATCTGGGTTTTCGTGATTTTTGGATATAATTTATAAAACAACAAGATGAAAAAAATCCTTTAAATTTCGCACTGACCCAGTTTGTATTTTTTGAGAAATTTTTACTAGTTCTAAGGAAAAGGGCAAATCCACCTTTTTAAGAGGATTGTAAGGCTCAAAGGGCAGTTCTACATTAGTTTTGAAGTCCCACATGGGTTGACCATCACTCAAGGGGAGTTTTGGACACTTAATCACTCAGTTTTCTCTAATTTTGAGGCTTTTTTTGCATGTTTTTCAAACTTGCACGACCAAAGATGATTCATCATGCATATTGGTGGAGTTGAGAGTTAAGTCTCAATATTATCATTTAATTTTAAAGTGACAAACACTTAACTTGTATCTATTGCATGATTTTAAAGAAGAAAAAATATGTAATTAAATATTAAAAGTAATATTTTATTACCTTAATATTTACCATGCAATGTAAAATAAAAAAGAGCTCACATGATAAATATTAAAATAATCATATTGATTATCTTTAATATTTAATTGAATAGTTTATTTTTTCCCAAAATCATGCAAAGAAAAAATGGAGCAAATGGTGAGACATAACTACAGTTTCACATCAGCTTTGGAGTTCAGATATTTTGATTTTAGTTATCTCCTCTTGGCTTTTTCAAGCCCTTTATTGTATATAGGTAAAAGACTGTCTTTTTTCCTCAATTCTTGATGATTTTGCCTTTGCATTTCTGCAAAGAAGAGATTGATTTTGTAACTCAAATATTTTATAGTTAATATTATGCAACAGCTCTTTATAGGTCATTTTATCTTTGTTATTAGCAAATAAATTCTTTTTGATTTTCAGTATTATAACGTTTTGTCTTCAAGATTTCAGGGATCATCATTGTGTTGGATCTGATTAGAGAATTATTGTGTTTCAATTTTGAAACCTTTAATCTTATGTCTCTTTCATAAGTGTATGTATGTAGTAATACTTAAATTCACAGGTTATACATTGTGCATGTTGGTACTTTATCATTTTAGTTGTGAAAATAGAGTTTTCCTTCGAAAGAGATATTCTGTCAAAGCCTCTATATGAAACATTTTGATGAATAAGTTGTCAGATTTGGTTGTGCAAGTGGAAATATTGAAAATTCATTTGTGAGTCAGGTTGCAATTTAAGTTTCCATCATTAGGTGCATCACCTTCCATTTTAAAGTTTAGTTTATGCATTTAATTCAAGCCTTCTTCCCTTTTCCATCTAGGTCAAAGTTAGTTATTAGAAAAATCATGAAGGAAGTCGGCCTATAATC
Organism: Sequoia sempervirens; assembly: GCA_007258455.2. NCBI lineage: Eukaryota > Viridiplantae > Streptophyta > Pinopsida > Cupressales > Cupressaceae > Sequoia > Sequoia sempervirens. The sequence goes on from VDFB02000008.1 coordinate 139,162,267, forward strand.
CGAAGGTTAACTTTCAACATAGGGTACCCACAACTTGAAGGTTTTCCCATGTTACACAGGACTTTGCTTTAGCATTCGGGTGCAATCCGGTTGATAACAATAACCACATGGAAGGGGTAGAGAGAATATGATAATAGGCTCTACATACAAATCTTGTACTAGAATCTAATGCAATAGTCAAAATGTGGTACGTAAACCAAGAAAGAAGGATCGAAACAAAATAGTGGAAAAAACTTCAACACAATTGCATTCACACCTTATTTTGCGATGAAGATGCAAATACTCACACCACACTATTGCAAATAAAAGAAATTATATTTAGTACAGCTGAAGAAACTTATATACAAACTAACACACAAACATCACTACCCCCCATTAGAATGAAGGCACATGGAAAACCATAAATTGGATGGATAAATATAATCAACTTGTGGAGAAATGATGTTATATTGCACATCAAGAAGGAGACAAGATCCTTAATTAGATATACATATAGAAGAAGATGAAAGAGAACAACAATTACATAGTGAATCTACAAATTCAATATTACAAACAATCCCTCAACTAAGGGAAGAGAATATAGCAGCTACTAACAATCCTAAATTAATTAAAGTTGGGGACTACTAGGATGAACAAGTAGTTTCCAATGTAATTGAGATCCTATCAAGCATGAAGCTCTATTTCCTTGGACATTTATAGATATGAAAGGGATTAAAGAAGAAGTTGGTGTAATGAAAATACACTTAAAAGGATTCAAATTGCAAAATAAAAGGCCATATCGACTCAATTCCAATATGAAAATAAAGTAAAAATAGAGTTGGATACGATACTAGCGGTTGGAATCATAAAACCTGTTGAGGATTCACAATGGATCAACCTCATGGTACTACAAAACAAAAAGATTGGTGAAATAAGGATATGTGTTGATTTTAGAGAACTAAATAAAGCTTGTTTGTATCCACGATACTTTTCCAACTCCATTTATTGAAGAAATATTAGAATCTACTACAAAAAGGGATATATACTCATTTATTGATGGATTTTCCAACTACCATCAGGTTAAGATTAAATAATAAGATCAACCAAATACCACTTTTGCAATAAAATGGGAGTCATCTATGTACACAGTCATGCCATATGGGTTGAAAAATGCTTTGGAAGTATTCAACCAAATAATGGTTAATACATTTAAATATTTATTCATGATTTTTTATACATCTATTTGGATGGTTGGATGGTATATGGGTTGGTTACACTCCCTAGACATTAAGAAATGTATATTTTTGGTATCATTTGGTACATTGTTGGGCATATCATTTGCAAGGAAGGGTTAATGGTAAATCTTATGAAGGTGGCCTTGATCATAACCCTACCACCACCTAAAACAACATTGGAGATAAAGACCTTGGTTTATATCAAATACAACCAAAAATTTACCAAGGGGTATGCAACAATAGCCACACCACTAGAAGAGGTATTAAAGGAAAAGACCAATAAGTCTATAAACTGGATGAAATAATGTCAACAATCTTTTGATATATAAAAACAAAATATTGTTGAAGCATCGATACTGATATTTCTATATTGGACAACTCCTTTTCATGTACATGTGGATGGGTCTTGGATGGCCATAGGAGCAGTACTCACATAACCTTGCAGAAACAAAGACCACCTAATTTCCTTTGCAATATGGAAGCTCTCTTAGGCTGAAAATAACTATACCACTATAGAAAGATAAGCTTTATCAATGGTGTATACATTGCACAAATTTTGTCACTACTTATTGTCTACACCATTCATATTTTACACTAACCATGAGCCCATAAAATGTCATTTAAGAAAACCAATAATCTAGGGGAGGATATGTAGATGGCTTCTATTATTTAAGGAATTTAACTTTGATATTATGGTCAAACCGAGAAGGAATAAACAAGACCCGTAATATTTATCAAGAATTGACACAGGAGAATAATCGAATGAACATGAAGAGGACCTACTTGATGCAAATTTTTTCAGGATAACTATGGTGTTGGAAGAACTACATGGTGTAGCCACGTTACTATCTATCAGACAATATCTAATCGATATGTCTCTGCAAGATAAATAGATGTTATTACGGAAGTCACTCCTCTACACGTTGATAGAAGGAGAATTGTATAGAATAGGGAGAGATGATATAATGCGATGAGTGGTATAGGAACATGAGAGAAATGATATCTTAAGAGAAACACATGAAGGGATATCCAGTGGACACAACTTTGAAAATGCTACTGCTAAGAAAGTCTAACTAGTAGGACTATGGTGGCCTATCCTAAACAAAGATGCAAAACAATAAGATAAAAGTTGTGACATCTATCAAAGAGTTGGTAGGCCCAAGATACATGATGAGATGCCCCTAGAATTGGTATTATCCCAAGTATAATTTTAAAAATGGGCTATTGATTTTATTGGACAAATAGATCCACTAACAAAATTATTTAAACCTAGATTCATCATCACCGATGTAGAATACTTGACAAAATGTGAAGAGGTAGAGCTGACCAAAGATTGTATCACTAAAACTACCGTAAATTTCATCTATCAAAACATCATTACATAATTTAGATGCCCACTAAGCATAACCAGTGATCAAGGGAAATACTTTGTTAACAAAGTAATCACATAATTACTAAGAAGCTTTATGATTACCCATAACTGGACTAACCCTTATCACCCATAAGCTAATGGAGCAAGTGAGGGTCTAAACAAGATCATAGGTACCACCTTGACTAAGATGTGCAATACAAATAGAATAGATTGGGATGTCAAGATACCTATAGTACTCTAGGCATATAGGACTACTTGTAAAAGATCCATCAAATTTACCCCTCTTGAATTAGTCTATGGGATGGACACAAGCTTTCCCTTTAACTTCATAGTCCCCAACCTTCGCATCACACTCACCCTAAGATTGATAGATGATGATCAATAAAACAAATAATTGAGGATTTAAAAAAAATAGATGAGTATAGACAAGTTGTGGTATATCACCAACTTATGGAAAGAAAAAGTCAGAAGCTGTGGCATGACTGAAATATCAAACATAAAATATTTAAGAAAGATGGCATGGTTTTACTATATGTCAAAAAATTTAAGAAATAGGGAAAGTTAAAAGTTAGATGGCTAGCTCCCTATTACATTGACAATATACTAAAATTCAAAGTAGTCAAGCTAAGGAAATTAGATGGAACACAATTATAATGCTATTTCCATGGGGCTAAATTAAAACATTATCATATAAACCTGAAATGAACATAAAATCACTTCAAGACACAATGGGACTACACTTTTTTCCAGTCAAAGGATATTTCCATTGACATCATTCCAACTAACTAATAGAGAGTTGCCTTGAGGACAAGACAAAGTTTTAGAGGGGGGATGATGTTAGCAGGGAAAGTGCCAAAATATAGAATAGAGCAATAAATCCTACCACAAACCACCAGAAGAGGGTTATGGAGTTCATAGTTGGCAAGTAATCTCCAATAAGTAGGTTATAATGTAAGGGACATGTCCCATTAGGAATGTTTATGTATAATATAGTATATTGTGTAACAAAAGAAGAGAGAGATATATGTAAGAGGTAAGAGATAGATATAGAGAGATATAAAGATAATAAGAGAGTTGTATAAGAGACATTATGTATAATATAATGGAAATATAATAGATATGGAGTTGATTAATATATGATGTATCATGGATGTTCTTTAAATTCTATTTACATTTTATTTATCTATCTATTTTGCATTATGCACTAATCCCTAATCCATATTTATTATTGAGTTTGGGGTATAAATACAATTCAAAGAATACTTGGGGCACAAAACTTCGGTCTATGATTCCCCACTTTTCTTGCTAACATTGGTTCCATTGTTGAGACCCTGGTTAGGTAATACATAGGAGATTAGAAAGTAAAAATATTTTAAGACAAGGATACTAAAAATAAAAATATTCTTATAAGTTGTAGTACTATCTCCTTGGTATCAACCTTGTGAGAGGTGGTTAGCCATCTGAGGGATGGAGAATGGAAAGGGGGAATATACAAAAGGAATCTTTGAAAGAATGTGACCCATTGAAATAAGCTACAAAAATAACTACCATGAGAAGAAAAAAAGGAGTAATGTAACACCAAATCAAAAACGCCCATGAAAAAAGGAGATAAGAGATCTAGAGAAATTAAAGAAGAGATTAATTCGATAAGGGAGATTAACATGGCAAGCCAAAACAGTGAAGAAAAGAGGCAAGGATAGAATGTTGAAAAAGAGGAAAGACACCATAGGTGAATGACGAATGCAGAAAAGAGAGAGAGTGAGTGCACCAATGGGGGTGCTACTGAGTGTGCTAATGCAAGTGCTTCTAAAAAATAGAAGGGAAATAAATTTGGAAAACTTTAGAAAAAATAACCTATCACTTGGAAAGGGCAGGAGAGATTTTAACAAACCCATAAATGAGCATAGAAAAATATGGGGTATCAAGGATATTGTTGGTAGATGGTAGTGGAAGCAATGAGGATCCAACACTACCACATTTCACTTAAATTCCATTAACAAAACTATATTTATCAAGAATTATAATTAAGTTATATGATAGATTCCTTGAATTCTTCAAAACTTTAGAAAAGATTTTATCTTTCAATGAGGATTATTTAGAATAATTGGTCAATAGAAGTGTGGGGAAGATAATACAAGAATAACTATAAATGGAGAATAAATCTAAGTTTAATTGAGGAAAAGAACTATCAATAATCACTAATGAAATTTCATTTACAAAAAGAAAGGTGTCACCTAAAATGAAACGGTGTTATGTAGAGGCACAACCCTCAAATGAGGACCCATCCCCCATGCCTTATAAAGAAAGAATTATTTGTATTCAAGAACTACTGCAAGAAGAGGAAATGAGTCCACAAGAATAATTTGTGGTAAATTGTGAAGAAATTTTAGGCAAAGAATATTTTGAGACCAGATTAAAATAAGGGTTGATAAAATAAGCCTATGACAATAAGAAGTAATAAGGAGAAGAAAGCAATAGAACCCCTCCACAAAACAAAACAAGAAAAGATTAGGCATGCAATGGATCACTCAATTAAACTTTTGGTATTCAGTAAAGATACTACTGAAGCCACATAACACATTTTAATACTAGAGTCACTATGGCAAAGGAAAGTAGTTGATGAGGACAAACCTAAGTTACTTGACTTTGTGGGTTCATTGAGAAAAGATGTTTTAGAATATAAGAACCCTTAGAAAAGTGGGGAATCACATTAAAAGGGTTGTGTTTACATCCATTTGTTTCACCTCTAAATCAAAAGTAGTAGCAATAGGTAAAAGGAATCTAATAAAAATTACTTTAGCTACATGAGAAATATATCACAAAAATCCACTCCCTCAACCTAGGAGTACCCCTTAGCTACTGAGTGGGCCTTGTGCCACACCAACTTACAATATGCTTCAAATTTATTTTTAAATACCCATTTACATCTAATGGCTTTCTTCCCCTTAGGTAAACAATGGCTGATCAAAATAGTAGCATAACACTAGATCAAACCAAGTATTGAATTTTTTCAAATCCTTCATTTTATCTTTCATGGCTCTAACTAGGACTCTCACTCATCTAAAGATAAAGCTTCCAAGTCACAAATCTAAGGTAATAATCAATACACAATAAAATAAATATGTAACTATAATTAGAAGGGTGATACCTTTCAACTAGATAAAGTTGTTTAGTGGATCTTCTAAAAGGTATAACAAGATGCTCATATTGTTCCTCATCAAAACTTGAATTTAAAACTTCCCTTCCTCATTTTGTCTATCATGTTTTGTTTTGTACATTCATCTTCCTATGGTTCACTCAATATCAAAATGCATTTTTTTGTTAGGTTTTTCATGAGGTTATTCAACATCTACAAATAACCTAAGCTTTATAAAAATAACACCCTTAGAATATACAACTTGCAATGCTATAAGATACCAAAGATAATGACCCTTAAAAAAGTGGGGAATCATAGATTGAAGTTTTGTGCCCCAAGCATTCTCTATGAGTTGTTTGTATACCCTAAACTCAATAATAAAGAGGGATCAGGGATTAGTGCATAATATGGAACAGATAGATCAATACAATATAATAAAATTTTAAAAATATCTACTATGCATCATATATTAACCAGCCCATATCTATTATATTTCCATTATCTTATACATAATGTGTCATGTACAATTCTCTTATTATCTCTATATCTTTCTCTTATCTCTTATATATATCTCTCTTCTTTTGTTACATAATATTCTATCCTATACATATACATTTATAATGAGATGTGTCCCTTACATTCTAATCTACTTCTTGGAGATTACTTGTCGGCCAGGAGCTTTGCAACCCTCTTGTGGTGGTTTGTGGTAGGATTTACTTCTTTGTTCTGTACTCTAGCATTTTCCCTGCTAACATCATCCCCCTTCAAAACTTTGTCTTGTCCTCAAGACAACTCTCTATTAGTTGATTGGAATGATGTCCTTGGAAATCTCTTTTAGATGGTAAAAATTGATGTCCCATTGTGTCTTGACGTAATTTTATGTTCATTTTGGGTTTATATGATAGCATTGCAGTTTTGTTCCATCTAGTTTCCTTAGCTTGACTACTCCAGATTTTAGTATACTATCAATGTAATAGGGACCTAGCCATCTAAATTTTAACTTTCCCTATTTCTTAAATTTTTTTGGTCATATAGTAAACCATTTCATCTTTCTTAAATATTTTATGCTCGATATTTATGTTTTGCCATGCCTTCTACCATTTTCTTTCCATAAGTTGGTAATATACCGTAAGTTGTCCATACTCATCTATTTTTTCTAAATCCTCAATTCTCTATTTTATTGATTTATCATCTGTCAATCTTAGGGTGAGTGCAATGCAAAGGTTGGGTACTATGAAGTTTAAGGGTAAGCTTGTGTCCATCCCATAGACTAATTCAAAAGGGGTAAATTCAGTGGATATTTTATAAGTAGTCATGTGAGCCCAAAGTACTACATGTATCTTGACATCCCAATCTATTCTATTTGTATTGCACATATTAGTCAAGGTGGTACCTATAATCTTGTTCAGATCCTCATTTGCTCCATTAGGTTGTGGGTGATAAGGGGTACTTTGGTTATGGATTACCATAACACTTCATAGTAATTCTTTAATTACTTTGTTAACAAAGTGTTTCCCTTGATCAATGGATATGCTTAATTGGCATATGAATCATGTAAAGATGTTTTGATAGATGAAATTTGTGACATTTTTAGTTGTCCAATCTTTGGTTGGTTTTCCCTCTTCCCATTTTGTCAAGTATTTTATACTGGTGATGATGAATCTAGCTTTAGAGAATTTTTTTGTGGATCTATGGGTCCAATAAAATCAATAACCCAATATTTCAAATGGTACTTGGGCTAATACCAATTGTAGGGTCATCTCATCACGTGTTGTGGCTCTCCCAACTCTCTAACAGATGTCACAAAATTTAGCATATTGTTTTATGTTTTTGTTTAGGGTAGGCCACCATAGTCCTGCTAGTTGAGATTTCTTAGCAGTAGCATTTCTAGAGTTTTTTCTACCAAATATCCCTTCATGTGCTTCCCTTAAAATATCATTTCTCTCATGTTCATATACTACTCGTTGCATTATATCATCTCTCCATATTCTATACAATTCTTTTATCAACATGAAGGGAAGTAACTTCTGTAATAGCATATGTTTTCTTGCAAAGATATATCAGTTCGATATTGTGCTATAGATAGTAACGTGGCTACATCATGTAGTTCTTCCAACACCACAGTTATCCTAAAAAAATTTGCACCAGGTATGTCATGTTCATATTCATTAGGTTCTTCTCCTGTGTCAATTCTTGATAAATAGTCAAAGCCTTGGTTATTCATTCCTAATTTGACCATGATATTGAAGTTAAATTATTGAAATAATAGCAGCCATCTACATACCCTCCCCTAGATTATTGGTTTGTTTAACAGATATTTTAGGGGCTCATGGTCAATGTAAAATGTGAATGGTGTAGAAAATAAGTAGTGGCAAAATTTGTGCAATACATTCACTATTGCTAAAGATTCTTCTTTTGTAGTGGTATAGTTATTTTTAGCCTGAGAAAGCTTCCAAATTGCAAAGGCAATTGGGTGGTCTTTATTTCCATGGGGTTATGTGAGCAATGCTCCTATGGCCACCCTGAAGGCATCCACATGTACATGAAAAAGAGTTGTCCAATCTGAAAATCATATTAGTGCTTCATTAATATTGTGTTTTAAGTATATCAAAAGATTGTTGACATTGTTTTGTCTAATTTATAGATTTATTGGTCTTTGTCTTTAGTATCTCTTCCATTGGTGTTGTTATCATTGCATACCCATTAATAAATTTACAATGGTATCCAATATAGGTCTTTACCTCGAGTGTTATTTTAGGTGGTGGCAGGGTCATGATCAATACATCTTTATAATATCTATCATTAATCCTTCCTTGAAAATGATATGGCCCAATGATGTACCAAATAATACTAAAAATATATATTTCTTAATATTCAAGGATATTTGCATCTTTTTAGCATTGTGTAGAGTGTTTGAATGTAGTTTTTAACTAACCCATTTATCATCTAATCATCCAAATAGACTTCTAAAATTTCATGAATAAAATATTTAAATGTATTAACCATTATCTGGTTGAATATTTCTAAAGCATTTTCAACCCAAATGGCATGACTATGTACATAAATGACCCCCATTCTATTAAAAAAGTGGTCTTTGGTTGATCTTCTTTAGTAATCTTAACCTGATGGTAGCCAAAAAATCCATCAATAAATGAGTATATTTCCCTTCTTGTAACATATTCTACATTTCTTTAGTAAATGTAGTTGGAAAAGGAAAATGGATACAAGTTTTATTTAGTTCCCTAAAATCAACACATCATTATTTTGCCGGTCTTTTTTCCTTTTACTATAATGGGGCTAATCCACTATGAATCCTCAATAGGTTTTCTACTTCCAATTGCCAACATCTTATCCAACTCTATTTTTACTTTGTTTTTCATATTGGGATTGAGCCGATATGGTCTTTTCTTTTGTGGTTTGATTCCTTTAAGTGTATTTTCATTATCCTAGCTTCTTCTTTGATCCCTTTCATATCTTTAAACATTTGTCTAAGGAAATAGATCTTCATACTTGGATAGGATCTCAATTACATAGACACCTACTTACTCATCTTACTAGTCCCTAATTTTAGCTAGTTTAGGAATGTTAGTAGTTGCTATATTCTCTTCCCATAGTTTGAGGGGTTGTCTATAATATTAACTTTTAGATTCACTATGTAATTGTAGTTCTCTGTCACCTTCGATCTGTATATCTAATTTAGTATCCCTACCTCCTTCTTGATGTATAATATAACACCATTTCTCCACAAGTTGAGTCTATTTATCCATCCACTCCATCAATTACCATGCCCCTTCATTCTAGGGGGTGATGATATTTTTGTGTGAGTTTGTATATAATTTTCTTCAGCTATGCTAAGTATAATTTCTTTCATCCATAATAGTGCAGTGTGAATATTTGCATCTAAAACATAGAAAAAGTGAAACCCTAGGATTTGACCCTAGGGTTTAGGCACTTTTCCTAAACATTTCATGTAGGATTTGAGGTAGCGGGGGTTTGATAAATTTGGACAAGGTATAAGACCGACTTACAACCTAAAAGGTGAGCCAACTTGTCATTGAACAAATTTGGAATGGATTTAGGGATGAAATACAATGATTCAACTAGCCTAATTATACAAATGATTGCTTTGATGCAAAAACAAAAAATATAGATAATCATAGACAAATTCTGACTTCATAAATAGACTAAGTCGAACACTATGCACTTGTGATTCAAATTTGGGACTAAAAATGAAGAACTAAGTCGCTCAGGGTAGCATTGTCCTTGTTGACCAAATTCATATCTATTTTCACATTCCTTGGGAGCCAAATCAAAGCTTTTGTTTCCCACTTATCACACTATTGAATAATTTTGTAACTGAGTTTTCATTTGTTGTCAAAGTGTAGGGTTTGAATGTAATTGTAGACACCTAAATTTGGACACTTAATTTATCCAAATTTATCCCCTTTCGTCTAAACATCCCCTTATCCACATTAATTAAGTAATATCACTATTATTGAATTAATATCTCTAAAGCTCTTCTAATCCCTAAGGTATTTAATTAATAAATAAATGCCTTATCTCTTTAATCCTCTTTTTCATCAAATGAATTAAATAAATATGACATTTATTTAATTCCTCATATGTCACATCCTCCATCATTTTTATCTAATCCTAATTATTCTTCTAATTTCATCATTAGATCAGATGTGCATATGTCTAATCCTTGATTAAGATGTGTCACATCCTCCAACTTTTGCAAGTTGGTCTCTAATCTCTCTTAGCCACCTAACCCTCCTCTAATCCTTCATTAACTAGCCTAATCAACCTCTCAAGGAATTTTTAATTCCTTTTATCCTTCCAAGGAATATTAAATTCATTTTTCTCTTCCCCATGTGATCTTTGACTTGTCACATCAAGTCACATGTGAAATCTAACCCTCTTCTAATGTGTCATTAATTAGTCTAATCAAGTACTTGCACAACCTTAATCACTTAATTGAGTCAACCCTATTAAATGTTTTCTCCTTTTGGAGAAGGCACTCCATTCCCTATGTGAATTTTTAATTCATATTTAATCCCATAATGCATTTAAAGGAATTTTAAATTCCTTCTCTCATCCCCATGAGAATATTTGAGAAATTTTTAATTCCCCACATGTCCTCTCACCCACATGGGGACAAGTACCTCCTTTATGAGGAGATCTTGTCCAATCCCAAGGTACTATGTACTCCCTCCATGTCATGTACTATCCTTTCACCTCATGCACACATCACCCTTTTTAAGCCATATCGCATGCCACATGTCAAGATATGAGGGCTTGTGAGTTCTCAACTCACCTTAACCCTACATCTTGATCTTGGTGGCTCAATCTTGACCGTCAATTTCCCTAGAGAATTCCAAATTCTCTATAAATACCCCATTTTTTCTCTCATTTTGGGGGAGATCATTCATAGTAGCCAAACTCTTGCAAAAAAATTTCCCAATCCATACTTAGCCATTTTTCATGTTTGCATCCACTTCCATCCATTTTTCATCCATCCTATAGTTTGCATCTTTTGCTATCCAAGGAGAATACAACACCAAAGATCGAAGGGCCAACCAAAGGATCGATTCAAAACAAGGTAAAAGGTTTCATTTGTCATCTTTATTTTGTATTGAATCCAACTAAGCTAATCTTGAGGTGGAGTGTTTTTAGTGTTATTTGATTTATTTTGTTTGCTACTCCTATTTTAGCATGTAGATTCGCCCTATCACAGTAATAATGAATAATTTATCTTCAAACTTCCTTTAATCCTCTTCAGACCTGAAACTTGCACATTCAAAGAGACAGGAAGGGTCGTTCCATTTAGGGGATTTCCTTAGTCAAACCCCATGTTAGTGTTTCCACTTCCACGATGACAATGTCAATGATAGAAAACCTATCCTTTTGAGGGATAGGAATAAATGATAAAAAGGAATGATGATTCAATAATGGACTGCAACTCACAACCCAAAAATGGCTCCCTTGAAGTACTAAAGTCATACAAGATATCCTCAAGGCTTGATTGTTGTTGGCTTGATTTGCTTGAAGACCTACAAAGGTTAGATCTCACAAATAATATGATAGCATAAAAATGAACAAACTCACTTCAATTTGACATGATGCTTGGATCTTGAATTGCTGCAATAAATATTTGAAATGTTGCTCTTGACTTGCTTGATAATGCTCTTGATCATAATTTCTCCAATAATTTCCAATTATTTTTCAAATGATGCATTAACTAGGTATTTATAGGAAATTACTCTAATTCCCAAAAAATTAAATCTCGATGGCCAACTTTGGACATTTGAAATTCAAATAATAAAATTTTGAAACCGACACATTAAATTTTGGAGGAAAAATAGGGGGACTAAGTCGCCCTAGGTGACTGTGTCCTAGCCCTATTTTTTGGGATTTAAGGTGTCAGGGACAAAATATTAACAAATGCTTCGCTATTTCATTTGTAATTTTTTGGAAAATGATAACATGGGTCATAGAATACATATATTAGGAAATTAAGTGTTCAATTAGGTCCAATTACTTAAGGGGGAGAAAAACATAGTGTGAAATTGTCAAGGGTGAGAATTTATGATGCTACAACATCTTCATCCCAAAATGATAAGATGTGAAGGAAATTGTGTTAAAGTTCTTGCCACTCTTTTGGTTTGGTCCTTCTTTCTAGGTTTATGTACCATGTTTGGACTATTGGTGTTAGATTCTAGTAGAAGAGTTGTATGTATATATTTTTTATTGTATTATCTCCACCCCCTCCATGTAGTTATACATGTATGTAAGTGCTTCCCCAAAGTGATTGATCCATTGTATTTTGGAATTATAGCATATTCCCCTTTGTTTGAAAAGTGTCTAGTTTTGATAAGGATCTTAAAAGAATGCCAATGAGGGATAGTATCTTTATGATTTTACCACCAACATGTGGCATTGCAAACCAATGTATCTTGTAGTGCTACAATCTATGAGTATTCTTTCACAAAGGTTTTCTCCATGTCCTCTAAATACCCATTTAGGTTTCCAACTCTTGAAAATCTGGGTAGTTTAAGGTGTGAGATGCCCCTTTGGATGCAGTTTATGTGTTTTATCTCCCTAGGGATGTGAGCTAGGCTATTATTTTCCTCTTCATTTGGTTTTTCCAATACATTCTCCTTACTTGCAATACTTTTGCAATACCTTTTTAGCTTATTTTTGTACCATATAAACTCTCTTGAATCTATATACCTTTCGAGAGGTCAACTCAAATTCTTCTTCCATCCATGCATATAATACATCCTCACTACTTGTGTTACCATCCTTACTTTCTAATTTAATTTTTCCTTCACTATTAGGTTCCTTCATTATATCCATTTTAGGAAATTTAGAGATAGAATTTATCAATCTTGTATTATCTTCTTCATCCTTCTCCTAGACAATCTCCTCTACATAATAATTTTCTTCATTATCTCTTAAGGGGATGTGAACTACTTTGATATCATCCATAAAAGATATTTCCTATTTTCTATAATCTACTATTCTATTTGTATTAACAAACCATTGTAATCCTAGCAAATCCCATAATGTATTGAAATAATCTTTCATGGTTACTACTTCAAAATTTGTTGCTAATTTGATCCCCTACACATTCACTTCTATGTTCTTCCATTTTCCCATGGTTTGCATACTTGAACCATTCGCTAAGATAATGTTGTAGGAAGTATTTGTTAGTGATGACCTTCCTAATTTCTCCCAAGTCTTTTGTGGTATAATAGTTATGTTTGCTCCCAAGTCTACCATGATGTGCTTAATTTTTTTATAATTAAGATATGCAATTATCATTAGTGATATATTCCTCCAATCCTGATGGATTTGAATTTTGAGGATGTTTTCTTTCTTTTTCAGTATTTACCAAATTGCTTTAGTTTTACCATGAGGTTCTTTTGTTGTGCTAGGATAGCCAAATTTTGTAAGGCAATAACTTCCTCTTCTAAAAAATATCTGCTTTCTTTATTTTGTTGTTCAATGATTGTTATTTTCTTATTTTCTATAATTCTATCATGTTGGTGCTTGCTAGGTTGGAAGTATTCATTTTCTTCTTCTTCTTCATATTCTGCATTAGCTTCATCATAATTTTATTTTTTATTTTTGTGGTATTGGTCCCTTGGTGGGTGATTACTGTAGCTTTGTTTTTCTTATTTTTTGATATTTTTCTAAATTTTTATTTCCTTATGATGCTCTTCTTTGGAGGTATCCTCACTAGTAGATGTGTTAGATGACTAGTTATCCTGCATCTGACATCTCCTAGCTCCTTGTGGAGGATTTATTGACATTTTTCTTATGACTTTGACCCCTCTATTTGGCCCTTGAAGTTCGTCACTCTTTGATTTGGGTGAGGCATTTTGAAAGTTTTGTTGTTCCCTCTCACAACTGAAGAGATCATGATCCGGATTTCTATAAAATGTGCAATTATTCCTCTTATTAGACTAGCATTTTGTGGCATAGTGTCCAAGTTTATTGCATATAAAATAGTGTGTCTCATCTCTTTTGTGGCTCCCCCTTCCATGTCCTCGACCTCCTCTATACTTGAATGACTTGTTATATTCATTATAGTTCTATGGAGGAGCATTTTGCATTGCATTTGATGAATCTAGTCATTAGATAGTTTTTTGATGTTTTTATGCAAGCTTATATATATTCTCAAACACTTATTTTCTACATATTCCTACACTATACTATTTTTTATGCTCATTATGCAAACCTAAACCTGATTTAAAGTATATGGAAATACGGTTATGATGTGATGGTTATTGGATAATTAATGTGTGATTATGTATGAATTGTAATGAATATTTGTGCTTAGCTATGGTTGTTAGAATTATGTACATGTTTTATGAGCTAACTCCTTGCATCCAAGGAGCTAGAGGAGGTAGACTATAGCCCACAACAACTGCAAGGATCAGTCTGCAGCCAAAAGAGTTTCCAAACAGCAGAGCATGGGAGGTTCTAGAATAAGTTGAGTACAACAACTCCAACATGGAGGCACTTAATGAAGATGATTGTGCATCATTATGAAATTTAATAAAGATGCTGAAGGAGAAGAACCCTATTACAATTAGGAGTCTAACATGACTAATTCAAATAGTCCACATTTTAGTTCTTGTTGCAGCAGAGTCATGGTTCTACTTGGAATCTTCTTCCTTTTTCAGTTATAGATTTCTTAGTCTTTATCATGCTTTGATATATAGGGAGTGGTGATTTATGATTTCAATTTAGAGTCCTTGTTTAAATAAACTCCCTTGTGCCTATATGTATGGCTCGATGGTTGAGGCATTAGGAGTTAGTTAATTGTTCAAATAGCAGATATAGCTATCAAATATTTTCCAGCTAGTTGTTGTTCTTACACAAACAATGTTTATTGCTCAATCATGATTTCATGAATAAGATATTCCATTAGAATCTTATGTGATATTCTAAAGTTGTGTAATGAATGGTTTTGAGTTATTATGATTGTGTTAATCTAAGAAGCTATATTTGGGTTAGATCAGTGTAGACAGTCACTTGAGCAAGGGCCACTCAAGGTAATTGTTCCTCACTTCATTTTCTATGCAATTACTTCTATTATAGCTTTTAACATAAATGCATGTTACGATAAATAGATTCCTTGTATTACAATTGTAAATGGATTCATGAACAATTCTTATTTCACATTTATGCCTTAGTTTACTTAATCTTGTTGTTCTTAGGAGTGTAGGTTTAGTTAACAGTATTAGTTAAATTCCATTATTCATTTCTTGATAGTGAATTAGTCATAGTCTTATACTGTAGGTACATGTAGCAATAACATCAGCATTACTTCTTTCACTATTATGCATTTTTATGATTTCATAGCAAGTGTAACACCTATGCTAGGATGATTTAGGTAGTCTTGAATATTTGAAAGCAAATACAGTGCTAGTACCATCACAAGATTACTAGCCCTGGTTGATAATTCAATGAAGGTCTTTCCAAAGGTTCAAGTGGACTATTCAGTTAGCTTTCCCCTCTGAATTATGTGATTGTCGCCAAGCTTACTAGATATTAGTAAGGACTCTACATTTTTGGTGTCATTTTTGGGGATGGTGCTACTTTCAAACATTTGTTTCTATTATTTCAAAGCTTTCTTAGAATAAATTTGATTTCAGTATTAGGACAATTAGGTTTTATTCCTTCAAATACCAGAACATTTCACTAACATCGTGCAAGATTCGTTGCTATACAAAGTCATATTGTATGTAGAAGCAAAGAGATTTTTTTGGAAGATTTCTCCCATCAAACCAACAAGCTAGAGAAGATATTGGTGACCACAGTGATTAGAGTGAGGGTATTCCTAATGAAGAACTTTCCCTTTCACCAACATCTATTGCAAGCATAGAGGGGACCTTCCAAACTATGGTTGTTGCAGCAATGGATGATTCACCAGAATATATGAATTTTGAATTTCCAATTACAAACTAAGAAAGGGATATTGTCCTCAAGAATATACCCCCTTCAGTGTTTCCATTCTTGTATGGCTTGGTAACTAAGGATCTAGACACATTCTTGTTCGATTTTGGTGTCCTATGTAGGAGCTATGACTACACAACTGATACTCATAGGCTCAAGATATTTTTTGCAACTTTGAAGGATGCTTCCATAAGATGGTTTATTAGGCTAGCAGAAATGTTCTAGATTGGAACAATGCTAAGAAGACAAAATTCTTGGAAAAATATTAAGATTATTGTAGAGGATTTGATAGGAGAAGAGATGAAATTTTCAAAATGGCTCGGAAAGAGGATGAACCATTGGAGTATTATGTAGAAAGGTTCCAATTATGCTTAAAGAAGAACCCAAAAAATAGAGTCTCAGAGGAATCCCTGAAGCTTGTGTTTTTAAGAGTCCAGTCAATGATGATTGGATGGATGCCCTTAACCTTATTGGGTCAATGGATGTGCCTCAATTACCCTTTGAAGAAATCTACAAAGTTCGTAGAAACTATTCAAGGACCTTTACCAAAAGGACAAGGGGGAAAGAACATCTACCATTAGCAAGACATCTAATGGGGTTTCAAGAGTAGAGTTAAGTAACCTACTATCCAACATAAAAAATATTGTTGGCATTACAATTCACACCTCTCAAGTGTGTATTAGCAACAAACATCTATGCACAGTATTAAATACTCTTCAAATTAGGAAAGGAAGGTCCCTCTTTTGTTGTTATGCGTAAAAAGTAAAGTAATCTAAGTTCTTATCTTTTTTACTCAGCTGGTAGAGGCACAAGGTTATAAAACCATTTGCATTGCAACTAAGGCTTTTCTGGTTTCGTAGATCTCAACTACAACTAGGATAAAACTTAATATCTATCCTATATCCTCAAGAAAAACAGAGCAAGAGGAATTAGGAGCAATTGGGAATGATTGACGATAAACTTTATCTTAGGATTTCCAAGGAGATGAGGTGTTATTTCCAAGGCATAGGTTGAAATAAAGGTTATTGGAAACAACATCAAACAGAAAGTTAGATCTCAAAATTCCCAAGGAGGCAAGGTGCTCTATCTGAGGTGTAGACTGAAATATAGATTACTAGAAACAACATATAATGATTATCCTAATCTCTAAATTCCCTCGGAGGCTCATTACTCTATTTGAGGTGTAGATTGAAACAAAGATTATTAAAAAAAGTGTTGATAAACCTTGAAACTTTGGATCAAAGGCTCATTGTTCTTTTGATTTATTTCTTCAAACTTGATCAATGAAAACAAAAGATTTGGGACAGAAAATGGTATGAAATCATACAAGATGCGATCAACCAAACAACTCTTAGAAAAAGAGTGAACCAATATTGACTTGCAAGCTTGTTGGCTTAACGACACAACAATTTTGTAGTAATAAAAGTTAAACAATAATGAGCAAGGTTTCTCTTATTTATAGAAACTCAAAGGAGTACGGAACACTAAAATCTTCTTAAGATAACATTCAATTCTTTCCAATCTACAAGATTTATTCCTATGTCTAAATGCATGTAACCTGATAGTTAACTGGAAAGACTACTTTAGTTAACTGATTCTAAACTAAACTAGAACTCCATATGTATATAGTTATCTCCAAAATAGACATGCATGATTGGTGGGATAGCGAGTTAACTTGGAAAGAGGCATCAATTTAACTGTTGTGTCTAATGTCTATTTGGAAAAGGTGGGACGTCTTGACCTAGTAGTTCATAGGCTATGATCATGAGCAATCAACTCCTCCAAGAAGTTGTTAACTACCTCATCATTTGGAACACTAATACTCTTCTGAATTACTCGATGTCTTTGCAACATCTCTTTACCATCTATGATTTGGCTCTACAATTCTCTTTCATTCTTGGCCACTTCGTCAAATTGTTTTGACATGGCTGCAAGTTGACTTAGCTTATAGTCAACTGAATCACTGCTGAAAATACTATGGATGAGTTTCTGAAACTCTGACTACACGTGGGTGAGCTCGATGTATTCACCATCCTCACACTGATACTAGAAAGGGACTTGCGACATGAATGTTCTTACAAACTTGAGTGCACTTGTCACCTTCTCTTTGCTCTCGGTCAACTCTACATAAATTGTTTCATGTGTTTTTACCTTGAAGATTTGTTGTTCTCTCCAAGTAAAAAGATTTTCATTATTCTATTATATAGTGACTAAGTCATATGCCATCCTCAAGTGAGATACCATGATCTCATTATGTGGTTTTTCCATGCTATGTCCTGCTCCAACTTCTAAATCTCTATGCAAAGGTCGTGAGCATTGTACCTCAACTAGTACAACTTTGAAAGTATGAAATGACCCCTTGTGATGAACTATTCTTCCAAGTAGTACAGGCACTTCCCATAAACAACCAGTTGACTTGGCTGATTTTGTTCTGCTAGTAACTCAAGCATCTACGAGAGTAAGGCGGTGACATTTTCAGTGCCATGCAGGAGGTTTGAGATGTATCGGAAAAGCTGTTGGTTTTTAGCCTTGAGGGTTGATTTATCTTCACTATCTTTTATCACTCTCTCCTTTATGCTTATCGCAAAAACTTCAAGGAGATCCACATTTTCTTGGTGTGTTCTTTTACCAAGGTTGACCTTTATCAAGGTGAAATCTTCAACCTCTACTTCATTCAAGTTTTTATCCTCTGGTGGTGCAGCAGTCTCAATGACAATCTCGTTTTTGGCATTCCTTTCCCCATGAATCTACTTTTTGCACTTTTTATCTAACGTGTCTTGGTAGACATGATCAAATTCTACAAAACCCAATTGGTAGGATGACTTTCTATTCTTCCTACCCAGTTGATTCTCAAGCCAAGAAAAATATCGACTAATCTCGCTGGAAGGATTTGTGCTAGTCCTAGGAACTCTTGATGAGTTAGATTATGTTGAGAAAGCATGTGGCAATGAGTTTGGCTCCAAGTCGATGTGAATTAGAGAGTGTTGTGGTGATGGAATGGAAGGATCTTCTTTTTTTATGGCACTATCTCAACTACATTTGTGGCTATCTCCACATGTTGTTCCTACTGATTTATATCAGCAACTGGTGTCTTTCCCTTTGTACTCCCTGACATCTTGTTTCCTTTAGGAGGGTTACTCCATGTCTTTCGTCGGTGTTTTGATCTTGATGTGGAAGGTAGTGAAGTAGTAACCAGTGGCGGCTCTCTTTTTGGAATGACTACCTTCCTCGTCTTCTTGTTGTCCAAGTAAAGTATGTTGTTCCTCACAACTTTGCTCGATATTTCCTTAACAGATGTGCATTCTTTGGCATACCAATAAATGGCTTGAAGTGACTACATGTTTCAACTTGATCTCTAAAGCATGTAGGAAGTGTGACTTCCCCATCATCATCTAATAACCCTTCCACATCCTCTGACATGAAATCAACAATTTGTGAAAGGTTGAAATTGATGTAGTTGTGCCTTTGCACTTCAAACTTGTCCTCACAGTTAAACCAGAAACCTTCCATGGAAGGTTTGGGTGAAGGACTGCCAAGGCATGCTGAAAATTGATACTTAAGATTAAGTCTTTTCATATCATGTCCATAGCTTTGGCATCAGTTGTTGATCTACACCTATAAATCCCCATTTGAAAAGGAAAAGTGGCATCCGTCTTGCATTTAATGCATAGATAGGAGTGGAATTCATGCAATTTCTATAGAAATTCCACGAATACCACCTTATCAGATGGATAACGGGGTAACATGGCTAGATGACTAGAGTATCCATATACGCGGATGTAGGTAAAAGTAGGGAACTAGATGAACCAATCTTCCCAATCTACCATTTCCAATTTGGCTTCTATTGAAATACACACATGTAACTCACGATCAAGATTCCTCACTATGTACATTAGGAATGATTCATTCACTCGCTTGAAGTGTCGCTCTAACTGTGTGAATTCAATTTGTGAGAAATATTGATGAACCTTTTGTACATCTAGAGTTCCTACTGTATTCAACCCTCTAAACTAGCCTTGGAAGGCTATCAAATACATGAGGAATGAAAACATGTGGAATTCATGAGCTATCAAGAAATCGGTCATCTGTTTGTGGAGAATGTCGCTGATCAAAGTAGCCCAATCATAGTGTTCCTTACTATTGATAAGTTGAGCCATGATCTAATACATCCATGGTTGGAACCTGTTGACATCTGCTTGACCGGTGACATGGTTGAGTAGAGTGATCATAACCACATATTCATCTCTGAATTCTCCACATCCCACATTCTTTGGCAAGCTACTTCTTTTTTGTTTAAGCCACCTTTCTGCCATTATTTTCTGAAATTTATCCTTTCTAGAGTTGAACGCCTTTTCACACTCCTCCATGGATACAACCAAATTGTTTGCATTTGGAGGAATAGTGAAGCACTTCTCAATGTCTTTTGGCTTGAGATTGCATATCCCTCACCCATCCATTGATTGAATTTCTCATGTAGTAGTTGCAATGCTTTACACAAGCAATTACAAGCTCTATACTATGTGCTGAGATGGGAAATGAGGCCGCTTCAAGCAACCCAAATTGCTCGATGTTTTGAAGTGTGGTTTGGTCTATTCCTGCCAAAGTTTTTAAGTCAACCTCTAGATGCACTTGATGCAAATTAGTGTCAGTTGTTCTTATGAAATCATGAATCAAGACCGATTTAGTCTTGAATTTAGTTTGAGTGAATTGCATTATGAGAAACTAGACTATTGACTATAAACCCATATATGTTCGAGCAACTTTTTCTGTGAGGCTAAAAATAGCTTCTTGAGGGGAAAATTTTACGAAAATTTCTAAGACGTGGTTTTTGTAGAGAATATCTTTTTGAAAAAACTCACAACGTTAGAAGTTTGAAAAAGTAATTTTTTCTTTATCATGCAATGACCTCTTGGGGCAGAAGCTACAGGGCGTAACAGGGCCGCAGAAGCTAATTTTTCCTAGAAAATTATGGCATATGGCTATTGTAGGCACCTAAGTACTAAGAAAACCTAGTTTCTTCATTTTTTTGAAATGATGACTTTTTTCAAAAGCCCTAAAAATAAGGGGCAGTGGGACAATTTTATTGGAAAATTCTAGCACGTGGGTTTTGTTGCCAATACTATGTTGAACATACCCAGAAGACCATATCTATGAAAAAATGTCATTTACTTGGACATGCAAGAAAAAACCTAAGACAATGATAGAAGAAATGTGAGGGGGAGAAGATAGAAGTTATAAACTGCCTCTTCCAATCCTCAAGAAAAATGTCTCTGTATAAACCCAATCTGATGAATTCCTAGCAACAACGTACTAGAAAGATGGAGCATGGAAAAATATTCATCTGTGCAACCTGAACCTAGAACTGCGAAGAACACTAAAAATGGCCTCTGTTAGATCCTTCAAAAGGCGTTGGAGAGAAAATAGTTGATTTTAGCTTCAACCTATAAGAAATAATGGAGAGTGTCAGTTATGGCACCAACCCTAATTGAAGAGTCAATGTGTGTGATAGCCTTTGTTAAATGAAAGTTCTCCACTAATTTTGGGATGCCATATGCAAGAGAAAGCATGCAAAAATTGCAACTAAGAGTCAATTGGGCCCACTTTGACTTTAGGCGCCCAAGCTTTAAGGAGTTAGAAAATTTTCAAGTAATTTCAACTTCTACTGTGATGAACTGCCTCTGTTTGACCCTAAATTCTAGTCGCTTGGTTGATCCTGAAGCTTAGCTGATAGATTCATCATTAAGCTTGATCAAATTTGAAAAGATGTTGTTGGGAGTTGCAAACCGCAAAAACTAGTTCTAATGGCTTGAAATTTTGGGTGCCTTTTTCCAAAAGGGTGCTTTCTTTCACTAGACAACCATTTTTTAGATACTTTTCAACTTCTTCAATTCGACCCTTTGTGCTTCAATTTGTAATCATCATTGATTGATGATTCTTGCGAACACGATGAGATATGGAACAAAAAACTAGTTCAAATTTGGAAAGAATGACTAGTATTGCAACGTTTGAAAGTCGATTTATGAGGCTCAAATTCCTAGGATCCCCTAGCTTGCAGGGATGCTTTTGTGTCTCTGAGATACATTTTGCACTTTGTAACCTTTGATGAAATGCTCCAGTTTGACCCTCATTTCTAGGAGTTTGACTACTCTGATGTTCATGTTGACGATCTTATCAGAGAGATTGATAAACTTTGAAGAGATGTTCCTAAGAGTCATATTGAAGTCTGAAAGTTGCATTTGAGGCCCCAAAAATTTGGGCACCTTTTCCAAGAAGGTAGCATCTTCTTCAACACTTAGTCAAATTTTCACATTTTTCAACTTGTCTTCACTTTTTGCATTTTACACTTGATCTTCATTCATGAGCATTTGACAAGTCTCAAGAGTTGGTTGTTGGATTCATCGCATAACTAGAAGGATTCAGAGCAGATCTCTTGAAGAAGATAGCCGCTGAAAACCTCATTTAATTGACCAAAATTCTAGGCAACCCTAGCCTGCAAGGGTACATTTGACCTTTTGACTTTCATTTTATCCTCCATTTTATGTGTTTGTTTGATCAACAGCCACTGTCATTTGATATGTCTTGCAAACTGGCAAATGGATTTATTGTGATGCTAGACTGAAGCTGGGAAGATCATCTGAAGATAGTCAATGCAAAAATTGACATCTGATTGCTTTTATTCTTGGGTGCCTTTGGGCTACAAGGGTGCAATTTCATTTGTAGACCACCATTTTTGATGATTGTTAACCTTCAACATCTTTCGCCTTTTCCTTCATTTGTTGGTGTTTGACAAATCTATAGGATTTTCTTGATGATTTGTCGAAAAGCTAGCAGAATTCTGAAGAAGACGAGTGGTTTTGCAAGTGTTAACAACTGCATTTGGCCTCTCAAATTCAAGGGTACCCTTAGTGAGCAGGGGTGCTTTTGGCTCTAGACTTGATCATTTTCTGATCATTTTCACCTCCTCGTACTTTGCAATCACCATGTTGCTTGAATGAGTTGATTGTGTTTGAGCAGTTTTGTTGATGACACGAGTACGTTCACCATTGTGATTGTTTTCATCATTTTATGTGCATAGATATTGCAAAGTTGACTTGAGCGTTGACTGCAAAGGCATCTCCCTTGTAGCAAGGCATACTATTTCCAAATTTAGAATGTTTTTTACATTTTTCATCTTTTGAAAATCCCCTCTGACACAAAGCATCTTTCACCATAGAATCTTCTATGAAGTGTTTGAGGCTTAGATTTCGACACCTGGTATCTGGCCATTTGCCATTGTTGACCTTAGAGGTCCTAACTTTTCTCTTGAAAAAGTGAAGTAGACCCACTAGAGCTAAACTAACTTTTTCTTGATTCTAACTTGATGAATGAGATCGTGAAGTGAAATAAGCCAATCAAAAATATTTCCAGTCATTTTTGGAAAGATCCTATTTTTAGGGTTTTTCCTAAAAATAGGGGCTTGAAACCTTAATTTTCAAAATTTACTAGTATCCTCTAGACAATAAACCCACAAAAATCCCATGCTTTGTTTGACCTAAAACTAACTTTTGATGATAATTTTACAAGATTTAGACCATTTTAATCAAAATAGCTTATTGAAGCAAAAATTTAATTTTGGGTACAACATTAGGCTCTGTCTGGTGACCATGTTGTATACTTACAACATAGGAGAACCGAGAATCTCTGAATATTTAGCGCAGACCAACATTGTATTAGTTGGGCATTAGAGTCGGGACTTATTTCCTAATTCACCTATTAGTTTGGAGTTTTCCTAATCACCTAAAAACAAGACTACTTAATCACCTAAAACATGACAAGACTTTATGAAATTGGGAAATACATTACAACATAACAAAAAGAAAAAAGAAAATTATTTACAAAAACTTACTCCACCCCTAAAGGGATGAAATGTTTGAGATACCACCCGATGTATGGCAGCGGGAAGAGCCTTCCATCTGAATGTGAGAGAATGTAGGAATTCTCTCCTCCAGACTCGTGGATCTCGAATGGCCCTAGCCAACGTGAGTCAACTTTACCATGCATTCCCTTGGGCTCATGTCTCTTGTCCCATAACAGGACTTTATCTTTGATATCAAAGTATTGTGGATGAGCTTTCTTGTCAAAAATATTCTTCACTCGCTCTTGCTATTGAGCGATTTTATCAACTACCTCCACTCTTTCTTCTTGTAACTTCATCAGGTACATAACACATTTCTCGATTAGATCTTTGAATTCTTCATCCTCTGCTGCAGACGCCAGCTGTAAAGCGAACAAATCCAATGTGATGGGTAGCATAGCTTATGTGCCATATAAAATAGTAAAAGGGGAAGTGCCAATAGCTCTCTCAAGGAGTGACTCCATTGGCCCAAAGAGCATCGTACAATTTCTTGTTCCAAGCTCATTGATTGGAATCAACTAGCTTGTGCACGATCGTGGCAATATTCTTGTTATATGATTTGTCTTGTCTGTTACCCTATGGATAGTAATCTTAAGAGTGGGACAAGGTGATTTTGTGATCAAAACAAAATTCTACCAACTCCTCTGATGAGAAGCTTGTTGCGTTGTCAGTCACGATCTTTCATGGTACCCCAAAGCGTGTAATGATGGTTTCCTTGAGAAAGGCGTACATGACTTCAAAAGTAGCTTGCTCGGTAGGAATCGCCTCAACCCATTTTGTGAAATAGTTTGTTGTTGTAAGGACATAAACATACCCCTTACTGGAATGTGATTGATCAGACCTACAAAATCAAGACCCCATTGTTGAAATGGAGCATCTATGATTACTGACCTGAGTGGAATGGCTGCCAGCTTAAGTTTTCCAACAAACTATTGGCACTTTTGACATTTTTTCACCCAATCATGTGTCATGAAAAAAAATTGGTCAGTAGAACTACGCTCGCAGGATTTTGAACACAGTATCCCTTGATGAGAAGTGACCACCGCATGCTTGATTGTGAAAATATTCCAACAAACATCATTCTTGTTCCTTGTTGAAGCATAGCAAGAATATTCCATCAAGCCAATGCTTGTATAGAACTTTGTTCATAAGCACATATATTTGTGCTCTTAATCTCAGAGTTCTTTTCTGCTATTTGTCCAAGTGATTTGGAAATTCACCATACGTTAAAAAGTACTATAGTTCAGTGTACCATTCCTCAGCAGAATCAACTAGTAGGACCATAGGAAGGTCCTCTTCAATCTCTATTTCTTATACACCAACAGCAGCTTGGTGCTTTAGAATCTTAGATCACCGTCTTCTACTATAAGTCAACACAAACCTCTCCCGCAAACAAGTTTGGTCGGCTTGATCTCCAAGTCTTATTCCTGAACCCTTGCGATCCAATTACCTCTTTTGGGGCCCATCTCCTATTAAGTTAAGACACTTTTTACTACAGGATACATGGCATACACTGTTGTGTGCAAGTTTAAGATGTAGAATCTAAAATTATTTACAACCCTCACAACTACGTACACATTCTTTTCAATTTGGGAGTACTGAGACTCGTTGTCTTTTAAGTTGTTGCTCATGGAAGCAATTGAAAATTCGGTTTCCTCATTCAGCTTTTATGTCAATATGGAAAAAAGAGTGTGTTCCAACGCATAACAATAAAGAATGAATTCTTTATCAAAATCAAGTCAAACCAGCATTATTGCTTGACTGATTGCTTCTTTTATTTTGAAAAATGCCTTCTTTCCTTCTTCAGTCCATCTGGAGGTGGACGTTTTCTCCATCATAGCTAACATTTCTTTGGTCAGCTCTGAGAAGTCAGGTACAAATATTCTTATAAAATTTACTTTACCAAAGAAAGAATGTACCCCAATTTTACTTGTTGGGAGAGACAGGTTCTTGATTGAATCAACTCGACAAGGGTCAATTCAAGTTCCCTCTTTGGAGATAATGTGGCCAAGAAACTTGCCTTTTGTCACTGCAAAGATGGATTTCTTTTGATTCAATGAAATATGGTGGTACATGCATCTCTCAAATACTTTCACTAAGTGTTGAAAATGATCTTGTTGCTTCTTTGAGAAAGTAGTAAGGTCATCAAGGTAGACAATTAGTTTGTATTTTAGATCCCCAAATGCCAAATCCATGGCTCATTGAAAAGTGGCACTAACATTGATGAGGCCGTAAGGCATCCTCTCATAGGCGAATGTACCCCACGGGGTAGTCAATGCCATTTTTTTATTTGATCCTCCTCAGCTCCTATAATCTGGTTGTATTCGAAAAAGTTGTCAAGTAATGACAACATCTCCAATCTGGTGACTGTTTGCAATGTGTGCTCCATGATCAGTAAAGGATAATTATCCTTCAAGGATGATTGGTTGAGGTTCCTGAAATCTACATAGATTCATATTTCTTTGTTCTTATGCACAGGAACATTTTTTGACACCCAGGTGGAATGATGGATTGGAGGAATTATCTTGGTGTCCACCATCTTCTGCACCTCCACATAGATTGTATCTTGGATGCGTTGGTTGTAGTGTCTTTGCTTCTGTTTGAAGGGCTTAGCATCAGGCTTGAGTGGAATTGTGTGAGACAATTCCTTAGGCATGAAGACATTCAAATCTTCATAGGACCAGGAAAACACATCTTTGTATTGCTTGAACAAGGAGATGAAATTATTGCTTTCCTCTATAGTACAACACTTTCCCAAGTTAACAAGTCGAGGCTTGTCTTTGGTACCAATGTTCACTTGAAAATAATTGGCAAAGGTTTTTTTGGCCGAGTTCCTCTAATTTTGAGCATGTCTGTCATGTCTATCAAATATATCCTACAACGATACTAGACCCTTGGGAATGTTGTTTCCTCTTAATTGGATGATGCTTGATTTCATTGCTTCAGAATCCTCTATTATAGATTCTTCGAAGGGAGAAGCATTTCCTTCAAAGAATAAATCTCGGTAATCATCTTCCATGTGGAGGAATTCTTCGATGTGATCATCATCATCAAAAACTTGCTAGTTCTCATAGTTGTCAGGGATAGCTAGCCGGTATATGAGCTCAATGGTGAAATCATTCTGACGGAAGTTAGAATGAGGCATGAAGAGAGTAGTCGATACCGCAAGGGAATCTACTTTGCTATTGTTCTCACATGGAATGTACTTGATATTGAATGCTTTGAACCAGTCGATTGCATTTCATAACCTTTGACCATAAGATAGAAGGTGATTTTCCTTACTTGGTAACGTTATATGATCTGTTGCACGATCAGTTCTACGTCACCTTCGACTTGGAGTAATTTTATACCCATATCCCTTGCGTTTTTGAGACCTAGTAAGAATGCCTCATATTCAACTATGTTATTTTTGTTTTCAAATTGCAAGTGATATGCAAATGGGTATAAAACACCTTCAGGAGAAATGATGACAACTCCTACTCCCGAGCCTACTGTCGAGCAACTTCTGTCAAATTTCATTGTCCACATTTATGGATCTTCATTTGATGTGCTTGTAAAATATTGAACTTTTTGAATTTCTTCAATCACTTCAAACAACATGGCATATGTGCTAAGACCTGTGTCTTGATACAACACTTGTGCTTGGGGATCCTGGGATTTTAGCACCATGAATCTCAATTTTTCCTTAGGTTCCAACTTGAAACTGCCTTTCTTCAATAGGATTATCGTGAATGACCAATCCAACTGAATCTCTCCTCTAATATCCTTGCATAAGCTTCTACTTAGTAGCATCCCGTAACTGGTTGGAATATCAGCCACCAAGATGGTCATCATGCTTTTCTTCTTCGGAAAGGATGCCATCCTTACTTGAGCATCTTTTAGTTGGCCAACCAATGACACCGACTTCGATTCAAGTGAATAACACTTTTCGTGAGATTAGGTGCACGAGAGTCCCAATGTGTTTATGATTTGCAAGGGAATGACATTGTTTGAAGCTCCTAAGTCTATGATACAATTTCTAAGTTTGAATCGTCCTATATATAAAGATCTATAAAAAGTTTTTGTCTTTTCTTCCACTAGTACAAATGACTCGAGCAATGTGGGCTAGATTGCAACTTGCTTCTTTATGACCTTGATAATGCGATTCAATTGTTTTGGATGGTCCTAAAGATACTCTAGCTGTGATATTTGTACCTTCGTATTCATCATGGAAGCTAGGATATCAAAGTTTGTTGAAGATGGATCTTGAGCAATTGGCATAGTGTTCTCATGTGAAGACTTGGGATTAGAAGTGGAAGGCATTTCTTTTCCCTTTTCATTTAATTTTTGTCTTTCTTCCTCTTCTTTTTGTGCTTTGAAATGTTGATCACGTGTGAACATAGGTGTTGAGATATTCTCGTGATTTACAGCAAGAGAATACTGATGATATCATTCTTCTTCTTCTTGATTAACGAGTTCACTATCAAAGTATCTCATTGTAGAGTTGCCATCAAATTTTTTCATTTGTGGTGAGACAACATTTGTACTTGGTGAAGGTACAAAACTTGAACTTGGAGCAGCCTCAGTTTATCCTATGATCTAGTTTATTCTCAGATTTTCAGGACATGTGGATCCAATATGTGCATCAGTCTCATGAAAAGAGAAAAACACATTAGATCTCTCATCCTTTGCTTGTCTTGGCGGAGGTCCTGTAAATCTCGGCTTGTAGTTGTTGAACGGTTGAAATTTGTTCCTCTTCAACTAGTATGTTTGTTGAGGTTGATATGGTGGTGGTGTGGGCAGTGCTTGTTTCCCTTGAGTGTGTGACTTCCTTTTGAGGATAGTCACCTCGTTGGCTACTTTCTATAGTAATGGATCTGTAGACACTTGAACAAGTAGTTTGATGGAATTAGTCTTCATCTTCCTAAACGTGATCATGTTGTCTTCAATCTCAATAGCTTTTTCATGTGCAATTTGTAAATCCACTTCATGGCCTAATTTTAAGAAAAATGTTATCTCTGATGGGAGAGTGTTGATGAAGCTGATCATCAAGATCTCATCTGATGGACTGAGCATATGGGAGAGGCGAGTGATGAGGTAGTTAAACCTTACCAAAAATTCTCTCATTGGTTCATTTGAATCCATCTTTGAGCTTGAGAGTCGTGCAAACAGTTGATAATTGTCTTCGATGAGCTTCAATTTTGCTAAGAATTTCTTGCTCATGACTTCCCAACTTGTGATGATGCTTGGTTCTAGATGATTAAACCAGTCTACAACATTTTCCTCAAGAGTATCTACAAAGAGACAAATGGTGATATCTTCGTGTGGCACATGTAAAACGGAGCAAGCCGCTATGAATGCTGAGATATGCTCATCTGGGTGACAAGCCCCATTGCAGTGAAATCTTGGGAAGTTCTTTCTCAAACCTTTGGGTAGGTCATGATGTCCTTGCAAGTCCGACGGGCCAATGTTATTTCCCCAAGGAAATGGGTTTGGACGTCTTGGATTTCTTTCCATTTCGGCCATTGTCATTGTTATTGTCGTTGTCACCCATTACTTCTAGTTGAGCCAGAGGTTCTTCTTCAGGTTCTTCTTGGAAATGATCAGGAACCTCTTGGAATAATTGCTATGCGTTGAATGCTTCTCCAATGTCTTCTTCTCGAAAGAGAGGATTTTTTCTCCTCCTTATATATACTTGGTAAGCCAAGATGGATTATTGCCATGCAAGAGGTGGTAAAACTAGCCTTTGGGATGCAAGATCAACATTTTCTTCTTCCTTGTCCAAAGTAGTAGTTGTGTTTCTCCACTAAGCAAATGTATTGTTCTCGAAGATGAAACTCTGCAAGATATTGATGATGTTTGTTTTCTCTCCTTGAATCAGTATGAAATTTGGTTGAATGATAGCAAGAGTGAGACTTGGTTGTTGAACTAGAGCAGTAGCATGCCAGATGGTCATTCCTATGTCATAAAAGTGTTATCTTTTTCTTTGGAAGTTTTATGCCTCATGCCCCACAATGGGTGCCAGAAAACTATTGGCGTTACAATTCACACCTCTGGAGTGTGTATCGACAATGGAAAACTATGCACAATATTAACTATCTTCAAATTAGGAGGGGAAGCTCCCTCTTTTGTTGTTTTGTGTAAAAAGCAAAGTAATCTAAGTTCTTATCTTTTTTACTCGGCTGGTAGAGGCACAAGGTTATAAAACCACTTGCATTATAGCTGAGGTTTTTTTGGTTTCCTAGATTTCAACTATAACTAGGCTAAAACTTAATATCTATCTTATCTCCTCAAGAAAAATAGAGCAAGAGGAATTAGGAGCAATTGGGAATGATTGACGATAAACTATATCTCAAGATTTCCAAGGAGACGAGGTGTTTTTTCTGAGGCATAGGTTGAAATAAAGGTTATTGGAAACAACGTCAAACGACAAGCTAGATCTCAGAATTCCCAAGGAGGTGAGGTGCTCTGTCCGAAGTGTAGACTAAAATATAGATTACAAGAAACAACATATAACAATAATCCTAATCTCTAAATTCCCTCGGAGGCTCATTTCTCTATTTGAGGTGTAGATTAAAACAAAGATTATTAAAACAAGTGTTGATAAACCTTGAAACTTTGGATCAAAGGCTCATTGCTCTTTTGATTTATTTCTTCAAACTTGATCAATGATTACAAAATATTTGGGACAAAAAATGGTACGAAATCATATAAGATGCGATCAACCAAACAACTCTTAGACAAAGAGTGAACCAATATTGATTTGCAAGCTTGTTGGCTTCATGGTGTAGAAATTTTGTAGTAATAAAAAATAAACAATAATGAGCAAGATTGCTCTTATTTATAGAAACTCAAAGGAGTAGGGAACCCTAAAATCTCCTTGAGTTCGCATTTAGTTCTTTCCAATCTGCAAGATTTATTCCTATGTCTAAATGCATGTAACCTAATAGTTAACTGGAAAGACTACTTCAAATAACTAATTTAAACTAAACTAGAACTCCATGTGTACATAGATATCTCCAAAATAGACATGCACGATTGGTGGGACAATGAGTTAACTTGGAAAGAGGCATCAAGTTAACTATTGTGTCTAATGTCTATTTGGAAAAGGTGGGACATCATGACTTAGTAGTTCACAAGCTGTGATAACAAGCAATCAACTCCTCCAAGAAGTTATTAACTACCTCATCATCCAGAGCATTGATACTCTTTTGAAGTACTCGATGTCTTCGCAACATCTATTTTCCGTCTGTGATCTAACTCTACAATTCTCTTCCATTCTTGGTCACTTCATCAAATTGTGTTGACATGGTTACAAGTTGACTCAACTTATGGTCAACTAAATCACCGCTGAAAATACTATGAATGAGTTTCTAAAACTATGACTGCACGTTAGTGAGCTCGATGTATTCACCATCCTCACACTGATACTAGCAAGGGACTTATGACATGAAAGTTCTTATGAACTTGAGTCCACTTGTCACCTTCTCTCTACTCTCAGTCAACTCTACAAAAAAAAAATCATGTGTTTTTACCTTTAAGATTTGTTGTTCTCTCCAAGCAA
The DNA here is from genome assembly GCA_007258455.2 of Sequoia sempervirens. NCBI lineage: Eukaryota > Viridiplantae > Streptophyta > Pinopsida > Cupressales > Cupressaceae > Sequoia > Sequoia sempervirens. Next base: position 139,193,896 of record VDFB02000008.1, read on the forward strand.
AATGATTTTCCTCATTCTCTTATGTACTAATTGAGTCGCCATCCTCAAGTGAGAGACCATGATCTCATTTTGCGGTTTTTTTGTTGCTATGTCCTGCTCTAACTCTTGAATCTCTATGTGAAGGTCGTGAAAATTGTACCTCAACTAGTACAACTCTGAAAGTATGAAACAGACCCTTGTGACAAACTCTTCTTTCCAGTATTTCAAGCATTTCCCATAAACAAGCAGTTGACTTAGTTGATTTTGTTCTACTAGTAACTCAAGCATCTACAGGAGCAAGGCGGCGATATTTTCAGTGTCGTGAAGGAGGTTTGAGATGTATCGGCAAAGCTGTTGGTTTTTAGCCTTGAGGGTTGCTTTATCTTCACCATATTTTATCACTCTCTCCTTTATGCTTATCACAGAGACTTCGAGGAGATCCACATCTGATTGGTGCGTGCTTTTACCAAGGTTCACCTTTATCAAGGTGAAATCTTCAACCTCTACTTCATTCAAGTTTTTATCCTATGGTAGTGTGGTAGTCTCAATTACAATCTCATTGTCAGCGTTCCTTTCCACATGAACCTGCTTTTTGCACTTTTTATCTAACATGTCTTGGTAGACATGATCAAATTTTGCAAAGTCCAATTTGTAGGACGAATTTCTCCTCTTCCTACCTAATTGATTCTCAAGCCAAGAAGAATCTCGACTAATCTTGCTAGAAGGATTGGTGCTAGTCCTAGGAACTCCTGATGAATGATATTGTGTTGAGGAAGCACATGGCAGAAATTTTGGCTCCAAGTCGATGTGAATCGGAGACTACTGTTGTGGTGACGGAATGGAAGGCTCTGCTTCTATTTCTGGAATTGTCTCAGTTGTATCTGTGGCTATCTCCACATGTTTTTCCTGTTGATTTATATCAACAACTAGTGCCTTTCCCTTTGTACTCCCTGATATCATGTTTCCTTTAGGAGGGTTACTCCATGTTTTCTTTCTAGGTTTTGATCTTGACATTGAAGGTGGTGAAGCGGTAACTGATGGTGGCTCTTTGTTTGGAATGACTACATTCATCATCCTCTTGCTATCCAAGTAAAGTATGTTGTTCCTCACAACTCTATTTGATCTTTCCTTAACATATGTGCATTATTTGGCGTACCAATCAATGACTGGAAGTGGCTGCATGTCAACTTGATCTCTAAAGAATGTAGGAAGTGTGACTTCCCCATCATCATCTGATAACCCTTCCACATCCTCTGACATGAAATCAACAATCTATGAAAGGGTGAACCTGTTGTAGTTGTGCCTTCGCACTTCGAACTCGCCTGCATAGTTAAACCAAAAATCTTTCATGGAAGGTTTGTGTGAAGAACGGTCGCCAAGGCATGCTAAAAAGTGACCCCAAGGGTCATATGAGCATCTTTCGACAAGATACTTAAGATTAAGTCTTGTCATCTCATGGCTCATACCATTGGCATCAGCTGTTGATCTACACCTGTAAATCCCCATCTGAAAAGGAAAAGTGGTAGATGTCTTGCATTTATTGTGTGGAGAGAAGTGGACTTCGTGCAACTATCAGAGAAATTCCATGAATACCACCTTATCAGATGGATAACGGGGTAACATGGTTGGATGACCAGAATGTCCATATACGTCGATGTAGGTAAAAGTAGGGAACTGGATGAACCAATATGCCCAATCTACCATCACCAATCTGGCTTCTACTAAAATATGCACTTGTAACTCATGATCAAGATTCCTCACTATGTACATTAGGAATGATTCATTCACTCACTTAGAGTGTCACTCTGATTGTGTGAATTCAAGCTGTGAGAAATACTGATGAACCTTTTGTACACCTAGAGTTCCTACAGTATTCAACCCTCTAAACTGGCCTTGAAAGGCTATCAGATACACAAGGTATGAACACATGTGGAATTCATGAGCTATCAAGAAATTAGTCATTTGTTTGTGGAGAACGTCGCTGATAAAAGTATCCCAATCATAGTGTTACTTATTATTGACAAGTTGAGCCATGATGTAAATCATCCACGGCTGGAACCTGTTGGCATCTGCTTGACCAGTGATAGGGTTGAGTAGGGTGATCATAACCGCGTATTCATCTATGTATTCTCCACGTCCCACATTCTTTGGCAAGTTGCTCCTTTTTTGTTTAAGCCACCTTTCTGCCATTATTTTCTAAAATTTCTCCTTTCTAGAGTTGAATACCTTTTCACACTCCTCCATGGATATGACCAAATTGTTTGTATTTGGAGAAATAGTGAAGCACATCTCGATGTCTTTTGGCTTGAGACTGCATATCACTCACCCGTCCATTGATTGAATTTCTCGTGCAGTAGGGTTGTAATGCTTTACACAAGTAATTACAAACTCTATACTTTGTGCTAAGATGGAAAATGAGGCCGCTTCAAGCAACCCTGATTGCTCAATGCTCTGAAGTGTGGTTTGGTCGATGCCTTCCAAAGTGTTCAAGTCAACCTCTGGATGCACTTAATGCAAATCAGTGTCAGTTGTTCTTATGAAATCGTGAATCAAGACCAATTTGGTCTTGAATTCAGTTTGAGTGAATTGCATTTTGAAAAACTAGACTATTGACTATAAACATGGATATGTTTGGGAAACTTTTCTGGTGAGGCTAAAAATAGCTTCTTGAGGGGCAATTTTTATGAAAATTTCTAAGACGTGAGTTTTGTAGAGAATAAATTTTTGAACAAACCCACAATGTAAGAAATTCAAAAAAGTGTTTTTTTCTTTAGCATGCAATGACCTCTCAGGGAAAAAGCTACAAGGGGCAGTAGGGTTGTAGAAGCTTATTTTTCCTAGAAAATTGTAGCACATGGGTATTGTAGGCACCTCAGAGCTACACAAACCCAATTTCTCCATTTTTTTGAAATGATGACTTTTTATGGAAACCCTAAAAATAAGGGACAGTAGGGCAATCTTCCTAAATATTTTTGGCATGTGGGTTTTGTTGCCAATATTGAGCTGAAAATACCCAAAAGACCATATTTGTGAAAAAAATTTGTTTACTTGGACATGCAAGAGAAAACCTAAGATAAGGATGGAAGAAATATGAGGGGGAGAGGATAGAAGTTATAAACTGCCTCTTTCAATCCTCAAGAAAAATGGCTCTATATAAATCCAATCTAATGAATTCCTAGAGAGAACGTACTAGAAAGATGGAGCATGGAAAAATATTCCTCTATGCAACCTAAACCTGGAACCGTGAAGAACACTAAAAATGGCCTCCGTTAGATCCTTCAAAAGGCGTTGGAGAGAAAATAGTTGATTTTAACTTCAACCTACAAGAAATAATTGAGAAATGACGCATATGCATGAATAAATATCCATTTTGGAGGTGGGAGTGTCAGTTATGGTGGTAACCCTAATTGAAGAGTCAGTGTGTGTGATAGCCTTTGTTAACTAAAAGTTCTCCACTGATTTTGGGACGCCACATGCAAAAGGAAGCATGAAAAAATCACAACTAAGAGTCAACTAGGCCCACTTTGACTTTAGGCGCCCAAGCTTTAAGGAGTTAGAATTTTTTTAAAGATTTTCAACTTTTGTTGTGACGAACAACCTCTGGTTGACCCTAAATTCAGTTGCCCGGTTGATCCTGAAGCTTAGATGACAGATACATCATGAAGCTGGATCAAGTTTGAAAAGATGTTGTTGGGAGCTACAAACCTCAAAAACTAGTTATGATGGCTTGAAATTTTGGGTGCCTTTTGCCAAAAGGGTGATTTTTTTCACCAAAATTAGCCATTTTTTAGATACTTTTCAACTTCTTCAATTTGACCCTCCGTGCTTCAATCTGCAATCATCGTTGATTGATGAGTCTTGCGAACACGTTGAGATATGGAACAGAGAACTAGTTCAATTCTAGAAAGAATGACTAGTATTGCAACGTCTGAAAATTGATTTATGAGCTCAAATTCCTAGGCACCCCTAGCTTGCAGGGGTGCTTTTTTATCTTTGAGATATATTTCACTTTGTAACCTTTGATGAAATGCTCCAATTTGACCCTCATTTCTGGGAGTTTGATTGCTCTGATTTTCCTGTTGACAATCTTATCACATAGATTGATCAACTTTAAAGAGATGTTCCTAGGAGTCACAAAGTCTGAAAGTTGCATTTGAGGCCCCAAAATGTTGGGCGTCTTTTCCAAGAAGGTTGCATCTTCTTCAACACAGTCGAATTTTCACGTTTTTCAACTTGTCTTCACTTCTGGCATTTTACACTTGATCTTCATTCATGAGCGTTTGACGAGTCTCGAGAGCTAGTTGTTGGATTCATCGCGTAGCTAGAAGGATTCTAAGCAGATCTCTTGAAGAAGACAGCCACTGAAAACCTTATTTAATTGATCAAAAGTCTAGGCGGCCCTATCCTACAAGGGTACATTTGACCTTATTGACCTTCATTTTATCCTCCATTTTATGTGTTTGTTTGATCAATAGCTATTGTCATTTGATATGTCTCGCAGACTGCGAATAGATTCGTTGTGAAGCTAGACTAAAGCTGAGAAGATCATCTAAAGATAGTCAATGCAAAAATTGACATCTGATTTCTTTTATTCTTGGGCGCCCCTGGGCTACATGGGTGCAATTTCATTTGTAGACCACCAGTTTTTATGACTGTTAACCTTCAGCATCTTTCGCCTCTGCCTTCGTTTTTCGGTGTTTGACAAATCTATTGGATTTGCTTGATGATTTTTCGAAAAGCTAGAAGAATTCTGAAGAAGACAACTAGTTTTGTAAGTGTTAACAACTGCATTTGGCCTCTCAAATTCAAGAGCACCCCTGGCTAGTAGGGGCGCTTTTGGATCCAAACTTGATCATTTTTTGATGATTTTCACCTCCTCATACTTTGCAATCACAGTGTTACTTGATTGAGTTGACTGCGTTTGAGAATTGCTATAGCTGACATGAGTATGTTCACCAATGTGATTGCTTTCATCATTTTACGTGCACAGATACTACAAAGTTGACTTGAGCATTGACTACAAAGGCATCTCCCTTATAGCAAGGCATACTATTTCCAGACTTAGAATATTTTTTACATTTTTCACCTTTTGAAAATCCCCCCCATTGCGAAGCATCTTTTTGAGCATCTTTCGCCATAGAATCTTTTGTGAAGTGTTTGAGGCTTAGATTTTGACACCTGGTATCTAGCTATTTGCCATTGTTGAGCTCAGAGGTCTTAACTTTTCTCTTGAAAAAGTGAAGTAGACCCACCAGAGCTAAACTATTTTTTCTTGATTTTGACTTGACGAATGTGATCGTGAAGTGAAATAAGTCAATCAAAATTATTTTCAGTCATTTTTGGAGAGATCCTATTTTTAGGGGTTTTCCTAAAAACAGGAGCCTGAAACCCTAATTTTCAAAATTTTCAAAATTTTCCAGTATCCTCTAGACAATAAACCCAAAAAAATCCCATTCTTTGTTTGACCTAAAACTGACTTTTGATGACAATTTTACAAGACTTAGACTATTTTAATCAAAATGCAGGTTATTGAAGCAAAAATTTAATTTTGGGTACAACAAATATTATAAGTCATTTAGCTGCTCAGTTGAACACTCTACATGTGAAGAAAAAGAAAGAGGAGGCTGAAGCAATACTTAGTAAATACTATCCCAATTGCAGACAAATAAAAGCTAACTGCAAGTGTAAAAGGGTAGCAAGTATTACAGAAGATAAATCAAAGAAATCGGATTTTCAACTGCTAGAAGGTGAAAATGGACAGTTGTTCTACATTGCACAAAGAATGCCATGGCAACCAAAACAAGGTATGCCACAAGACCCTCTAAATTTAAATACATCATTTCTAGTTGGTAATCAACATTTCTCTAGTTGCAACCCCTAGCCTTGGCCAAATACCCAAATCCAATGGCAAAACCCTCAGCAAAACTGGAACCCGCAACAACCAAATGTATGGAACAACAACATTTCCAAGGCTTTAATTACAACCCTCAATGGCCGATGCAACAAAATCAATGTCAACCACAATGGAAAAAGGGCCAACAATGGCAGCACCAAAATATGAATTACCAATAGCCTTTGTTGCCTTCTCATCCACAACAGTAGGCCATCATACCCAATCCATCAAACCCAACATCTCAGCCACTAAGAGCACCACAATTACCTATCCAGCCTGTGCCTAACCCCAATAGCAATCATGTCCAACAAGCCTACACTAACAAGGCTATTAAATACCCTACTTATGGGGTAGAGGTGAGTGATGTCCACCTCGGGTTAGGGAAAAAATTGGTTGGGCCTTCATCCCCTCAAATCACTGAGATGGTAGATGAGGAATCTATAGCTGAAGCTTTAGACAATTCACTTTTGGAGCTTGAGTCAAATCAGGTAAACCAGACTATTTTAAGTCTAGAGCCTCCATTTTTTGAGCATTTAGTCATTCCAAGATATCATACCCAAGCTAAGACAGACCCATTGGCTCAGCTTAAGGATGTTAGTATCAAAATTCCCCTCATTCAAGCTATCAAGGATATCCCAATTTATACCAAGACAGTAAGAGACCTTTGTCTTAAAAAGCCAGGGAGAAAGAGGAAGGACCCTCAGACAGTTCATGTCCTAGGGAACCTTGTTGACATTATGCTAGGGAATATAACTATCCCTAAATATACATACCCTAGAATTCCAATAGTGGATGTTAAGATAAATGGGACACTTATCAATAACACCTTGATTGACTTAGAGGCAGCCATTAATGTCATGACTAAGGAAATAATGCAACTACTTTAGTTAGCTAACCTTAGACCTACACCAACTGTTATACAATTAGCAAATAGGTCAATAGTGAAACTTGAGGGGATAATTGAGGAATTAGTTATAGCATTAGATTCATGAGAGTATCCTGCAGATTTCATAGTCTTGCAGCCAAAGGCCAACCTTGCAAGATATCCACTTATTTTAGGAAAACCATGAGCTAATGCATTCATAAGTTGTAGGTCTGAGAAAATGATAATATCAAATGGAATTGTGACCAAGAAATAGGTCCTCTCTCCACTAGCCCAATCTCATGAAAATATAGAGCAAACTATATGGCCTACCTTGGATAAAGAAGACCACAATTCCCTGCAGACTCTCATGACTATTGAATGCAACTCCCTGTTGATAAATCAAGATGAGGATGACTTAATTGACCACATCATACAGAATAATTGCAGTAGCGACCCACAACAACAAGACTGTATTTCATGTCTACAAGATCCATTGCAGAATATTATACCTGCAAATTCATTACAAGTAACCTAGTTTTTACATTCTCTATTTCCACAACAATACATCCAAAACATTAGTGGAATTGACCTTTCATTTGTCCAATCAGAATTTAAGACATTAGAAATCATGCCAAGTAAAATGTTGAATGTTAACAATGGACTAACTGAAGAATAGCAGAATTCCCTGAACACTGTGCTTCAAGCACATGCAATAGCCTTTGCATGGGACTACCATAACATGAAGAGGATTGATCTAGACCTGTGCATGTATAGGATCTACATAAATGATGGTTTCAAGAAAAATTAGATAGTCCCAAAGGAGAATGAACCCTACCTTACGAGAAATAGTTTAAATCGAGCTACAAAAATTACTTGATGCAGGTTTCATTTACCCTATTTTTGATAGTCAATGGGTGTCACCTTTAGTTTTTGTCCCTAAGAAAGGAGGAAAATGGAGGGTATGTGTGGAATATAGGGAGCTAAACACAACCACTAAGAAGGATCACTTTCCACTACCTTTCATTGACCAAGTACTTGATTCTCTAGCAAGTAAGAAGTGCTTCTCGTTCCTAGATGGATTTAGTGGCTATAACCAAATAAAGATAGCTCCAGAGGACAAGGATAAAACCAAATTTACATGCCCTTGGGGCACATATGCCTATTTTGTTCTTCCCTTTGGACTATGTAATGCTCCAACCACTTTCCAAAGGGTAGTGCTAAGTATTTTTTTAGATTATACTCATGACTCCATGGAAATCTACATGGATGACTTCACCACCTATGGAGAAAAATATGAAGCACTCAACAATCTAGAAAAGGTTTTGAAGAGGTGTAAAGAACACAATCTATCTTTGAGTCATGAGAAATGTTTTATGATGATGACTCAAGGGATTTTTCTAGGGAATTTTATATCAAGTGAAGGAATTCAAGTGGATCCCCATAAAATTGAGATCATCTCTACACTTGTGCCACAAAAACAAAGAAATGTAAGGATCTTTTTGAGACATGCAGGCTACTATAGGAGATTCATTCAGACTTCAATAAAATTGCAACACCTTTATTTTTTCTAATCACCAAGGATATAGAATTTGAATGGACCACAAAATGTCAGGACTCCTTTGAAGCACTTAAGACAACCTTGACAAAAGCACTTGTCTTGAGAGGGCCAAACTAAACATTACCTTTCCACATACACACTGATGCTTCTAATTTTTCTATAGGAGTAGTCTTAGGACAAAAGGAAGGTAACAAGGAGTATGTTATCTACTGCATCAGCAAGAACTTACAAGGAGAAGAACTCAACTACACTATCATAGAGAAAGAGATGTTGGCAATTGTTTATTACATCACTAGGTATCTAGTCTTTATCCACACATATCACACTGTAATAAGGTACTTAGTAAACAGACATTTGGCTGGAGGTAGAATAGTCAGATGGTTTCTCTTACTATAAGAGTTTGATATAACAATAGTGGATAAGCCTATGAAGGCTAATGTGGTGGCAAATTTTTTGTCTAGATTGCCCACACAACTAGAAGGTGTTGTGGATGAATCTTTTCCAAATGAACATTTGTTTGCTCTCAATGTACACACACCATGGTTTGCTACTATTCCAAATTACTTAGTGGCAAGGAAAATACCGTCACATTTTTCTACTAGAGAAAAGAGACAATTGGTGCATAAAAGCTTTCCATATTCTTGGGTAATTGGTTACTTATTCTATATAGGTCTAGATAATATTATGAGGAGATGTATAAGAGAGGACGAGGTCTTTGACATCCTAAAATCTTTCCATGATGAGCCCTTTGGGGTCATTTTGTAGCCAAAAGGACTACACTCAAGATCCGGACAACTAGCTACTATTGGCCATTGTGACAGACGTCAGAGAATGGGAAAACCAACAAGGATATATGAGATTCCTTTGTAGCCACAGTTGGCACTAGCACCATTTGATAAATGGGGGTTAGATTTTATTGGCTCAATTTCACCAGCATCAAATAACAAAGAGTATATTTTAGTTTGCACAGATTATCTGACAAAGTGGGTTGAAGTCAAGGAATTATAGTTTGCAAGAGATGGAAATGTAGCTAAGTTTTTGTATGAAGACATATTTACCAGGTATGGAGTACCTAGAGAAATTGTAATTGATCAAGGTCTGCAATTCACTTATGAACTCATATCTAAATTGGTTAAAGAATATGAAATAAAGCATAGAAAATCAACACCTTATCACCCTCAAGCCAATGGAAAATTAGAGGTTACAAACAAATAGATTGAGAATATTCTAACCAAAACAATGTAAATTCACAAGAAAGATTGGGCAGTCAGATTACCTAAAGCAGTGTGGCCCTATAGAAAAACATGGAAAACAACTACAGGTTTCACACCTTATGAGTTTGTGCATGGTAAAACAACAGTTCTTCCAATAGAGTTTGAATACAAGACACTTAGAACAATAATTGAACTAAAGATGGACTTAATAGCAACACAAAAGGAGAGGCTACACAATTTGAATGGGTTAGATGAAATTAGAATGGAAGCCATGCATTACATAGAGATAATTCAAAAACAAAGGGCTAAATGGCATGATTAGTTTATAAAGACTAAAGAATTCAATATGGTGACTGGGCTTTATTATATGATTCCAAATATAAATATTATAAGGGGAAGCTACAATCCAGATGGTTGGGACCCTATCAAATACAACAAGTATTCCCTAATGGAGCAGTCAAATTGCAAACCATAGATGCAATTAGATTTTCACTATTAGTTAATGGACACAAACTGAAGATATACAAGAAACCAACATAGAATTATTATTTTCTTCTTACTCTAGTGCATCAATATAGTTAAAATAGTGGTTTTGATACATACATACTACCACAAGATAACAACTCGGCAGTAGATACTACTGGCTCTCACAATGACTCAGCAAATGAGCTACACAATTGACCTCCTGAGAGCACTCAAGTATAATTCCTTATCCCACTTCACATGCACACACCGCACAGGTACCACAATCAACAATATTTTTCAAGACTACTTCACTATGCAGTAGGGACCTATAGCATCATGAATAAAAGTTGCCACAGTTCAACATAAAATCCATTTGTAGATCCTCTTGCATAATCCTAAAAATAGTTACATTAACACAATCTACTTATCTCTTTGTATTTTGGTAGCATATTGATGCTCAAATGACTTGCAAAACAATCTTATAATACTACCATCTCAAGGCACCAATATATAAGAGATGTGAATACAAGCACCATGAATGGTATTGCTGAACTAGTCATAAATACCACTCACCCAAATCTAGGCGTCCACCTTCATAAGAAATCTCACAACTCACCAAAATTGGAAAACCACCTTGAATAGTAACTCCTATTACAAACCTTACACCCACCTTATGTGTCACAAACTTCATATATTCTATTATAACGTTCGATCAAATCCATGAAGCTCCTATTCCTAAGTGCTTCATGGGAAGAATATCCAAATCTATCATAAAATCCATTTGTAGAAGATCCTAAGATTACATCCTCTCACACATTATGCTCTTTACTTGATTTCCAATATCTAACACCCAACTTAAATGCCACTACAATTACATGTGAGAAAATAATAATAAATATTTTTTCCCTACCACCAAGGAGGGGCATCCAAGTCTACCCTCTCCATGATCCTTGTAGATAAAACATTATTTACTTACAACAATAATTAAAATAATTAAATCATGTCTAAATATTTGCAAGGTGAATGACACCTAATCCTAATACAACTCCTAATCATAAGAATTTAGTGGTTGAATTTTTGCATAGTGTGTTTGTTGTGTATCATAGAACAAAGTGCTATAGAGAGGAAAATTACTCTCATAAGTTAAATTCCATTAGTGATTGAGGTGAATTAGTGCTTACAACCTATTGATTGACCATAATGGCTCCTAATATGGACTTCCAATTTAAATATAAATAAACATTTTTTGTATTTTGCGTATATTTTTAAAAATTGTTTATCTATATGTGATCATATTCACTAAAAATAACATATTTTACCAAGAATATTGTAGGTCTCATGAATTCCACCTAACTTCTCAATGAAATAGAGACATTATCTATGTGTTACCTTTTAAAGATGGGGAAGCAAATTAAACATTTCAAAACAATGTTAAATCATATGGACCATAGTGAGGAATTCTTGGTTCATAGAAGTGATAATGAGAGGATGAACGTAGAAGGCATAAATATGGACTAGCATTAATAAGTCTTTTTTCAAGCCAAAACACTCCAACTTGTTCTATACTAGGAAAATCATAATAGTAAAAATGAAAAAAAATAGAGAAAATTTAACAATTTTTTGTTTTATCAACACCACAAATAAAACAAGAGTTTCTTTTAGCAATGCCTATATATAAAGAGCAGCTATGAAATAACATAAATGTCAGCCATTAAACAAGCTATAAGCTCAACATTCTTTTGCTGGACAATTTAAAAGAATAGAAAATGTCTAAGAAAAGGAGTTTAGAGGACAAGCATCCTTTTACTATGGTTAAACAAAAATTGTTGGAGCAATTCTAGAAACCATCCTGATCTTGGATTGGTAGTTTGAAGGTTTTGTTGTGTCTTGTCTTCTGTTGTTTTTTGCCTGTGCTTTGTTGTCTTGCTATTCTTATTACTAAATCTTTTCATTTGTAAAAGGGTATGGGGGCTTTCAAAATCCCTGCTTGCTTAATCAAAAAAATGCAATACTCTTTGAACAATACGATTAAATTAACAAGTTGATTGTGAAGACCTTAGATCCTTAATATGAAATTTCATGAGATGCTATAATCTCAATTTGTATAATTTAACGTATAATATACACTTTACAACAGCACCATGGACCATCACCTACTAGCACATATTTATTTCTATTCAAGAATCAAATTAGAGGTTACAATAAAACATTTAGTTTAGAGATCAAATATAACTTAATATATTATAATAAATCAACAATCAGCAATATATGAGCAACAGTCAATTGGAAAATGGTTTACCGTTTTATTAATTATTTATAATTTGAAAAAAAATGTAAACAAAACTTTAGGCATTTTGGTCCGCCTTGTTTAATTTGATTGGCTCGGAGTATTACAAACTCAAAGAATTGCATCCAACAGATGTATAAGTAACGGGTCTCCGGTAGAAACTAACAAGAGAACTTTTTATGTAACTACCTAGCAGATACAACTGTCTAATAATAAAATAAATATGGCCTTGCATTTTACAAAGGTCAGGTGGAAACATAAAAAGATGTAGAACTTACCATTCTATGTATGAAAAATACAGTGGGGGATTCACCCTACAGAACTCTAAATTGAAATGGAATGCAAAGCAATATATTTATGTGATATGAGCTCCTTGCATGTGTTTGTTGATTAATCTGTAGAAATGAATTTGTGAGTTCATAGATCTAATTACAAATAGAAAACTTGCAGATTCAAATACTACAATATCTGTGATTATATGACTGCCTGGGATTGTAGCACGTTCATGTTAGAGCCTCAACCTTCACTCCAGTTCAGAATAAAGTTTTTGGGAGAAGCTGAGAGTTCTTCCTCTTTTTCTTTGCTATTATTTATCCTAATTGTAAAATTTCACAGTTGAGCGAATATCAATAGTCCAGTGGTCCTAAAAATAGTCAAGAGCACGACAAATTCCTATGAAAGTTATGATAAATCCTAATTAAAAAAGGAAAACAGTTTCTGGTGTCTATCATGTTTTGATATGTACAGAGAATAAAAGAGAGCGTTGCTAAATTAAAGTTTCTAAAAAATAGTACAAAATTCGATCTCCAACATAAGACCTAAGATTTATTTCAAAGAAACGATCCCACATTAATGGTTGGCAAAGTGAACAATATATCTGGGAAGCAGATAATCAGCATTTTGAAGAACATAGACATCAGCCGAACCTCCCTTGTTGTAATGAATTCCTTCCTGGCCAACCAGAGCAAGAGACAGAAGCATCATCCCTGACCCCCTGCTATAATCTACTGATATGTCTGGATCTAGTGCTGTGTAAACCCCTGTCCCATATACAGCTCCATTTCTCACACTGACACCTTTGCCCCCTATCTTGAATCCTTCTTGTACAATCTTTTCAATAGCACCTTTATCTGTACCATGGAATACAAACATCTCCTGCACTTTGCTGTTAATTTTCTTAAGCTCTTCCTTTGCGGTGTCATAACGCTCTTGCAGAATTTTATTCAAGATGAGCTCCACCTTCATAACCTGTATGAATTCCAAATCATAAAATCTACTCAGATGGGTAAAGCGATAAAAATCCTGCCGGGAAGAAAAATGTAATAAATGGTTACCAGAGAAAAGGAAAATATGGAGTCCATTAGATAAGCTGATAGCACAGGTAGTTGTGGAAATCCTTACAAAGATAATTCCACAGTAGTTTCAAGAAGCATCATGTACATACATTTTATGATAAAACTTGCCTTTTGGTTACGTCTGCTAGACATTCTATAGAATTGAGACTCTGCTTGTCGGAAATGATACTCTCCAGGATTGTTGCCGCTAAAAGTTGAGGACGGTTCGTATAAAATCCGAGTTATGTTGTTCTGAAAATTATGTGCATGAAGAACTTGTGGGTCATGCTGATTTTTATAGTGCACAATATATCGAGGGATTGCCTGATGAGGATTATATATCACATATTCATCGTAAAGTGTGCCCCCTGTGCCCCTGCCACCTCTCTTTGAAAACAAAGAATCGTATCCTTTCCTTGTGATTTGATCTCTATCCATCTCTGGATGATCTTCTTGTACTCTGAAAAATTTGCATTGCATTGATCACATTCTCTCTCGTGAGTCAATTCTATTGTAATAAAACTGCAATTTCCCCTAGAAAAAGACATGCTCTAAATACTAACGACTTTCTTTTTGGTAATATATGGAGTTTGATGACACAAGAAACTTACGTCCATGTACGGCCAAGAAGAACTTCACACAGTAAGAGCTTGTTACTACCCTTTATATATTTTGGGCACTTTTTGTTGAGTCGGTAGCAAAATAACATCCCTATAAACGCATAATAACAACTTTGGAAGCTCATTAACAACAAAAGCAAACTATTATCATTTGGATCAAGACAGAATTCACAAATTCCCTAAGGTTTTGAATATTATGTGTACTTACTCGTCCAAACATATTCCTTCTATTTGCTTCTGGCAACCGAAATCCATTCTGTGTTATACCTTCAACACCAGCATTATCCGTCCCATGAAATAGTAGCTGCGATGACCCTGTTGGTTGGAAGAGATCATGTTGAGCTCTTAGGAAGTTAATTTGTAGTTTTGGGTTGAAAACTTTTTGAATCCTTGTCACAACAAGTACAACATCATGCCCTGGTTGAGTGAACTTTTCTGTGCGGTCCATGACCTGCATGTTCAATACAAATATACAATCAGGAAGATACAAAAGTTTGACAATCTGTTTTTTATTCATACTTGGAGCTTGAAACGACTCATTTAGATGGATGTTCATTTGACCAAATTTAGTTGTTGATTCTATATTTGCTAGATCAGCTTTTAGTGATGTGTAATGTTAAATTTTGTAAGTCCTCAGATAGTGATTCATGAAAGAATAAAGTATGAATGAGAGGATATGCATGCTTGAGAGGGTAAGTGTAAGGCTGCAAGTCCATGGATAATAACAAAAATGAAACCAAGGATAAGAATAAAACTTGCATACACCGTCCAGCAGGAAAACTAACAATATATTAGTTCATTGCAGCAGCAAGTCGGTGTTGGGTTAGTGGGGATGCTGATATAGATTTTAAGGGTAAAACCTCAATTTCTTTAGGAAAAGACAAAGATTTTTTTTTTTTTTGGAATTTCTGAAATGGAGCAAATTGATTTTTAGACACATCTGCAGAATAGTCTTATAATATTCAATGATTGCCCTTTCACAAATATTAATGCAGAAATGACAGATTCTTCCAATATCAACAACTGTACATGGCCAATCCAATAGCATGCATGGAAGATTAGCACAATATCAGCAACAAAATATAGCAGATTTGACAGGACAGATCTTCATATAGCAATGAAATAAATGAAATATGTAGATACTAGATTTGAAGTAGATAAATAACAGATGAGAAGTGCTTGGGTATAGAATGAAAGTAGAGCCATTTAAAGGGGTGATCTCCAAAATGCCTTGATTATGAGCAGAATACACGACTCAATGCCTAACAATTGACTACCTAGCCTGTAAATATTAGCTATCATTAGGTTGGGGCAACCCCAAGGTCCTAACGAGGCCAACAAACTAGAAATTATAAATCTAGACATTCACATGACTTAGTTAACAATACACACCACGGGTTGGCTTCTTCATAAGCAAATAACAAGCAAATAAATAGGGTCCTAACATGCCCTCCCTTTTGGAATTCTTTTCCCTTAACACTTGCCCAATGCAGGTGCTCCTGCAGAAAATATCCATCCTCTCCGGTAATATCTTGCACTTGAAAACTATTTCATTTGATCAGATACTTTGTGATTCCCTATTACACAACTACTTCACTTGCTGCCTAATTTCTCCAAGATCAATGGCATATATATTACTGGGGAGGATGGATGTTACTTTGTGATCCTCCAAGATACTACCATGTGGACAAAGCAAATTGGTCAGAAGAAAGCTTACTCTATCAAAGAATCTAATCCATTTGGGACCATGATGAAAAAGATTACATAGGATCTGATTGTAAGTGAAAACAAAAATGTTGACAGCCCAATTAAGGACTAGCTCACATCATCTTAGGTGTGAAACCGACAAATGGTCGATACCTAAGGAGTAGGAAATGAGAACATGCCTTTTTGCAACAAAGGTGTGGTGGAGATATAATGGCACTACATCATGGAGTACTTAGCCTACAACATCTATATCAACTACGAAGACACTCTAAGAGTAGACAATCTAAGCACCTTATTTGAGGAGGTAAGATTAGGCAAAGTTACAGACTTTTTGATCAAGATCCATTACAGAAGATTTGACATCAAGAGAAGCTTTGAAACTTTAGAAGGCTTTTGTTTGCTTGTGTCTCGAGGTGAGGCTTGCATGTTGCTCTTCAATTGCTGCTCTTGATCTCATAGGTTGCTTTAGTCTCATGGACATTATTTAAATCTTTCAATTCATTCATTCACTTCTTAAGTGCAAGAAAAATGGCTCTCATTTCCTTTTCATAAGTTGAATTTAATGTATGCTTTCCCTTAAGTTGGCAACTCTCACAAGCTAGTGGTCTTCCTTCTTGCAACAAGACACTAATATCATAACCCAAAGTATCACACTGCAAAACAAAAGGTTTACTAACATATACTATGGCTAGATTAGTGGTCGTGCACATTACCTCACCCAGGTTTCGAAATTCTTGTTAAGCTTTCTATAACCTTTCAAATGCATCCTTCTTTAGTAAGGCAATGAGAGGAGCCACTATTCTTCCATAGTTCATGACAAATTTGTGGTGACGTTCTATAAGACCTAAGAACGAACTCAAACATTTCATTGACTTGGAAAAAGGCCATTCCACTATAGCCTTAATTTTGATGAATCTACTTTAACCCCCTCATGAGAGGCAATAGGACCCAAATATTTCAATTCCTAGACTCCAAAATCTAGCTTGGAAGGTTTTGCATACAATTTGAATTGACTATCCTCCAAGACCTATAAAACCTTCGCTTGTCATGATCCTCCCAAGTTTTGCTATAAAACAAAACTTCATCAAATTTCCAAAGGACCAACCTAAAGACAAATTCATCTTTGGAATGTAGGTCAACCTAAAGACAAATTCATCTTTGGAATGTAGGTGAACCGTGAGGTAATTTTTCCAAAAGGAAAAATAAAGAATTCATAATGGTTTTCATGGGTACAAATTGCAGTTCTAGGCACATCCTCATCATTAATTCTGATTTAATGCCATCCCAATTAATGAACTAATTTGATGTTAAACATAGCTCCAATCAATTTAACCAGCAAATCATTGATAATAAGAACGGGAAACTTATCTTAAATAATAAGTTTGTTGAGCTCTTGATAATCTAGACAAATCTTCCAGGTGCTAATCTTTGTCCAGACCATCACCCTATCTAGTGATACCTACATCCTGAAAATTGTGATACCAATTTCTTAATCTTTACTCTTTTACATATATGGATGACACTTCTTGCAATGAAGTTTATAGCATGATCACAATATCTCACTAGAGGAAGTCAATGGGATTGTGGTCAAGTGGTAGGACCACTTGGTTCTCATGTTGGAGACCAAGGTTTAAATCTCCTTGAGTGACATCTTAGAATGGCCCCCAAGGATGTGTACCCCCTTAGTTTTTTGCCACTCCCAGAGTTTGGAACATTTGTGGGATGCAAGGACGGGGACAAAACATCCCCCCACCATCCTATTATTTTTTCTGAAATAGGGACATCCCAAGGACACCCCCTCTGCTAGGGGAACATCCCTCTATTTGGGAACGCCCAAACATCCCAAGGATGCCTAGTCATCTCCCAAGACCCCCTCATACCCCGAGCTTCCCCCACCCCAAAAACAAATATTCGACAATCAAAGATAAAAACCCATTGACTTTTCTAAAAAATAAAAAACCCTAACCCTCTTCTCAACCCTACAAATCCACTCACCTTTGTTCTTTTATTATTTTTCTGATTTTGTTTGACAGGGTTAGCAAAGTGTAACTTACATGACTACAGCAGAAGAGGAAAACTTACAAGTATTTTATATTTACTATTTGTAAAACCACAAATACAATTACAGTTACACTTATGGTATTTACTATTTGTAAAACGGGTTTTCTCTTCATGTCATTTCCACTTTTAACTAATTAGTTAAAATTTTAAATTCATGAACAAGTGGAAAATGACATTTATTATTAATTATTCTCCAGTAAATAATAAAACACAAGGGTGTGTTTGTGCACTTTCTAGTACTAGCTAGTGGTCATAATCCTAAAAGAATCAATTTCATTCGACTATTTATTCAAATTTAGTACCATAATGGAACATTCTAACCAACAACAGCACACACATGAGCTAATACTATACCTACACAAGGAATCACAAAACTAAATTCGAACATGCACTATTTGAGAATGGTGGTTGTCATAATACTCAAAACCACAAATGAGAGTTGCAACATATGTAAAATTTAAATGCTGCACCATTATAAA
This sequence comes from Sequoia sempervirens, assembly GCA_007258455.2. NCBI lineage: Eukaryota > Viridiplantae > Streptophyta > Pinopsida > Cupressales > Cupressaceae > Sequoia > Sequoia sempervirens. The sequence goes on from VDFB02000008.1 coordinate 139,212,358, forward strand.
TTTATATGTACAATTACACCATGTTAAAAACTCTCAGGACCATGTAAACTGTAAATGCTGTGCTATTGAAAGCTGTAGGTATAGTGACATAGTGTAGGTTTCCCATATAGTTATATATTTATCGTCTAATCATTTATATGAGGAATTTGTATCTGCATCTTTGTTATCCCATACAGTTGTGAAGGTTTCCTTTCCAATCCTGTAGGTTTATTAAGTATTATACATTTTGATTATTCAAACCCATGTTTTGAACATCTTATGGTTAGCAACTTAGCACTATGTTGGGATCATACTTTTCTACACCAATCTATCTTGTCAAATCTTGGATCCAAATCCACGTTCTCCCTTTAAGAAGCAATGACCGTAGTTTTGATTATATGGAAAAAACAGGTTTTGAATGGACTCGAAACCATTTACAAGCAGGTTTTGAAGGCACCCAAAACCCAAACATGGACAATCATGCTACCAAAAGAAAAGGCATTGAACAATCAGCAGCGAAACAATAGCAGTCGTTCAAAGGATCAGCAAGACTACCCAAACCTGCAATGTAAGACAAGGTTTTGAAGGGAACCTAGAACCCAATACAACCAGGTTTTAACAGGGACCTAAAACCTAAACAAATCAAAAATCCTGCCTGAACAAACTAAGCAACAACATGACCCGTAATAGCCAGGTCACAACACACCAACCGCACAGAACAGCCAGCACCAAGCCAAGATAGATAGACAACAAATTGGTGTATAACACCCGCATAACCAGATCTGGTTCTCCACGGTAGAACATAAGCAGCAAAGATTAAAGAGAACCTTTTTAGCACTTTCAGCACAGTCCAACTCCCAACCACAACTGTGGAGAAAGACGGCACTAAAGGGCACAGGGTAACAACAACCCTCTTTGCTTTCTGAATGAATAGGGATTTTTTTTCAACTCTTTCAAGGAGAATCATTCGCTTTAGAGAGAATCCTACCTTTGAGTAACTTAACCTAAGCAACTGCCTATGTACTGTTTTGTAAGATTTTGGAATCCATAATCATATCCTCCACAACAGGAGTTTGCAGATCTGTGCTTCTCTACAATTTACTCCATGAGACAAAGTAGTTTGACATTGAAAACGAGTTGAAACCAAGAGTGTAGGAAGCTTGAAATACAATAATACTCTTAACCTAGATTTGACATGCCAAGAGGTACCCAAAAGACTTGAGTTGTGAAAAATTAAACTTTAATTTTGTGTACATGCTGAAATCAAAAATTGCTTGAACTTTTAACAAAAACAGAAAGCTCGATTTTAATTTTTAAATAAGTATGGATAATATAGCAGCAGCAATGTTACCCCGAGTTTCCGGGATGGGGACGGCAGGGGATGACGGGATGAGTCCCCAAGTCCCCAATTTTTCAAGCCAATTTTGGGGATGGTTAAGGGATGGCTATATAAAATATAGGAAAATTTTAAATATATAGGGAAATTTTAAATATTCATATGAAAACATGGATAAAGCATGCATATATACATTATAGAAACTTAGCATATAACATTTGTGTTAAGAGTTCATTGTCAATACTCAATATGCATTCAGAATTCATTGTCAACATGCATGTGATATTAAACAATAACATACAAGTTTTAAATGTATAACAATATGCCCAAAGACTACATTGCTGCCATATAGCTTTTTTTTCAATTATGATATGAAAAATAAAATAAAAAACACATAGTACACTGTTGCCATCCCTTGTCCCCAAGATGGGGACGGGGTATTTAGACTTGGGGATGCATCCCCGGGTAACACTAAGCAGCAGTTATCTATTTTACAATACTTCAAAGCATTCATCTAATTTTATATAATATATTGTTCTAACTTCTTTTATGTTGCATCAATTGCAAATTTCCTAAGTCAAAATAGATATATTTAGTGTTAATGTTGATTTTGATTTGGAGAATGAAATTGACAAGGCACCACTTCTGGGCAGTCAAACACAAACTCCAAGCACAGCCACAAATAGTTCAACTACGAGTGTATTGAAATCTGATTGCCCTTCAAAGTTGTTGGCACTATATGCCAAAGGGCCATTTAACGAGAAGAATCCTTTATAAGGATTTCCAATAGTAATTGACACAAATAGAGTATTGTTGTGACCTTTTCACACATCACCCCATTCAAAATGGGGACCCCCTAATTTTTGCTTCATTCCTGTCTTTTGGCTTTGGTTTTTCCTACTGTCTCTCTTTTTTGTCTGTCTTTCTGGGGATGTGCCCGTCTGAATTGAAATTTTGGCTAAGTTTGAGAAATTAGGATTTGCTTTCTTCATGCCAATTTGAGGTTGATTCGAGTAAGAAAATTGAAATCTGAGCTTGACACTGCGTCTAGAGCACCTTAAACTGCTTTCCTGCAAATTTTGAGCTGAAACAAACAACTTGCTATTTTTAGCAGTCCAGGCTTCAGGAGCCAATTTTAGGGTTTGCATGTTGGAGTTTTCAATGCATGTCTGGAGAATCTTTCTAGGTTTTTCAAGACCTTCACAATGATATAACATGCAAGCCGAGGTATTGGTTTTTGACAACTCGGGCTTCAGAGGCTATTTTTGGGGTTTGCATGCGAAATTTTTCGGTGCATGTCTGGAGAATATTTCTAGGTTTTCCGAAACCTTCGCAATGATGTAACATGCAAACCAGGATCAAGACCTTTTTGCAAAATTGTTTTCGAGAGAAAATTTTAGGGTTTGCATGCAGGATTTTTCAGTGCATGTCAGCATATTCTTCATGGGTTTTTCAAGAGCTATGCAACAAGGTAACATGCAAACAAAGTTGGTCACTTTTTCAGACACTATTTTTAGCAGGATCACTCTGGCAGCTACTCAGCACTTTAGCATCACGAACAAAGTGACATGCAACAGGAACGGGGTCAAACGGAGATCTTTTGAGCAACATGCAAGTCAGATTAGGGTTTCCGGCTTCGGGACCCAAAATGAGGGGTAAAACGACAAAATCTCTGAAAATTGATGTATCCCATCGCGATCAGTATCTTTCAAGGAGTCCATTGGTAAAATTTGAAGGCAATCTAAGCACTTACTATTTATAGTAAGTCACTTCAAAAACACGGCTATAAATAGTGGGTCAGTGCGAGGCACCAGTGTGAGCAAGTCAAGCAAGTGACGAGGACCCCATGGAGCAAATTTCAGATCAAACGGAGTTGCAGAGGTTCGAAAATCAAGCACTTACTATTTTTAGCAGGTCCATGCAGAGGAATTAGAGTTTCCTATGAAGTAGGGCGAAACACGAGAGTCACGCAGAAGTTTCATCCAGTCACGATCAACATCCTTCAGGCAATCTACACGCAAAATTTGAGCTCATTCTGAGCACTTACTATTTTTAGTAAGTTGCTAAAAATAGCAGGGGCATGCAAACATCAGGTGCCAACAGCTTAGTCACGTCACAAGGATTAGGGCAAAACAAAAATCAAACCTTCCGGAGCTAGAAATCAACTTAAAATGCGAAGAATACGAAACTTTCTAAAAATAGCAGGTTAGGACAAGTTGAGGGCATCATGAACAATCCGCCCTAAGTCAGACAGAAAGCTGGAAAATTCATCTAAGTCTGGCAAAATAGAAGCTCAGACCTCCAAATGCGCCTTAGCTTGGATGAGTTGGTAGAAACTTCCTAAGTATCACAAAATGGATGTAGAGGGGGTTAAGTGCGCCCAAGTGCCAAGAGGTTAATTTAAAAAATTTCTAAGGTATGGTGAATGAAAGTTCATGGGTCTAGATGCACCCACCTAGTAGAGGAAGCTCAGGAACTTTCTAAGTCATTAAAATCAAAGCACAAGGGTCCAAATGCACCTAGTTTGAGGAGGAAGAATGAAAAATTGGTCTAAGTCATGAAAATGATAGTAGCCCTCCATAAATGCGCTCCTCAAGGAGACACAACTTGAAAAAGTTTCTAAGTATGCAAAAATGAAAGATGACCCCCCAAAGTGCACACAAACAAGTTTGGGATGAAGAGAATCGTCTAAGGCGTGAAGATGGAGCAACATGGGTCAAGATACGCCCAACTTAGGAGGAGATAATGAGATAATTTCCTAAGGGAATGAAATGTGACTAGGACTACTGAAATGTGCCCTGAGAAGAGGAGATATAAGAATTGTCCAAGGCAAAGAAGATGAGGTGGAGACAAGGCAATATTCGCCCTCAAGATGACTGGAGATACACTAAAACATGAAGCACAGATGTCAAATGTGCCCACAACGAAAAATTATGAAGGAGGCAAAAGTTGTGCTAGAGAAAAATGATGAATTTTATCAGAGATCACTCGGACCTTGGAGATCAGAATATGGAGATCAGGTAAGTAAAGTGAATTTATACTATAAGTGTTATGATGCTCTTCTCTTTATCTGTTTTGCAGGATGAACGCCAGGGCTAGAGCACGATGACTTGAAGCAATGAAGCAAGTAATTCAAGATGATATTACAACCTTGAAAGGAGATAAAGTTATGTGTTTCGAGTTCCTCCACGAAATCTCAGTTGCACCCAAATCATGAAGGAAGATGTTGGAAGAAATGGCTAAGTGTTGAAACTACTCCACACAGATCTAAATGAGCCCAACTCAGGTGAAGAAATGCTCGAGTCCAAGACCGAAAAATCCTTCAAGATCGGGATGAAAGAAAAGATGAAGACCCGAGCGTTAAAGATCATCCTCAAGCACGGAAATGCCCTCGAGATTAAGGAAGAAGTTGAAGCCATGATGATCAGACTCATCCAGTTTGCAATCAAGAAGAACAAGAACAATGCAAACGCGTTTCCAAACAAGAATCTTCTAGAAGATGGACATTAATTGCTCATTTATTACTCCACTCTTCTTGGTGGTAGTTTTTAGGGTTAGGGCTTATGTGGCTCGATCTAAGCCCTCCATTTGATTGTAATATGAGTCGTCCATTGGACTTGGTCAACTATAAAAGGGGCATCCCCCCTCATTTGTACCTCATTAGATCAGATCATTAGATTAGATTAGAGTAGAGCAGAGAGAATAGCAAAGCATAGAGAGATAGCTTAGCATAGATTGATAGTATAGTTTGGAGAAGAAGGAAAGTTTTTCCTTAGAAAGCTTTGTAAGAAATTGTTGTGAACACTCTCATAATAAAAGAGTTTTTCATTGATGATGATCTCGTCTTTGTTGTGAGTAGCTAGCAAGGTTTCTTCATCCTTCTAATTCAAGTAGAATCCTAAAGTAGGGTAAATTTTATTTCATGCAAGTAGATAGTAATCGTGGAATGTGGTTTTCAATTTGAGCAAGCTTTGTTTAGTCCATACCACTAGCAAGCTTACTAACAATAAGTTTACCTTGCGTGGTCAATTGGAAATTTGTGAACTTTACTTCGATTATGATTCACATGGTGGCATGCGTCGTCGTGATGGTGTCATTATGTTGAGTTGTGATTTGAAAACTTTCAGCTACTCCTTGAAGATTGCACCAATCCTGCAGAAGTTGTCCGAAGCAAGGCAAAGCAAAGCTCAGTTGAAGTCTGTGAGAATTGATCGCCACATCCCGCTCTTAGATTAGTCCTTAGCTTTCTAATCCCTGCAGCCATTCAATTCAGTACATTTCTAGTTAGTTTAGAAAGAAAAAAGAGCTTTATAGACATACCTTTCGAGTCAAATAAAGTCCCCTTTCACTTAGTTCACTATCTGCTGTCAAACAATTACGTAAGTCCCCCTTGAGATTACTAGCAAATCACATCGAGCCAACTGAGACTATCCACTGCATGAAGGAACCTTGGAGTTGAATGCATGATCTTTCTAGCAATCTTAGCATGCAGGAGATTTTGTTCAAGAGAGGATAGAGTCGCCGTTGGTAACTTTATTCTATGTTGGTGCGGTCACGAAAAACACATCAACAAGTACCTAATTTAGGTGGGAGTCATAAATGAAATGCAACATTTGTCTTGTGGGTTGGAATGGCAGCATGACAAGGACCAATGCACGCTTCTTGCATACCCCTTGTAAAGGAGTTGGACCTTGTGAGAAACTCCAAATTGAAATGAGGGTTGAGGCGATCAAATTATTTCAAAAGGAAATCACTACACCATCATTTTCTGGTACACAAGGAGGTTCAACTAGACCGCCTTCATTTCCATCATTTCAGGTGAGTGCAGTGGAGTCAAGGTGGGAACAAAAAGCTATTGGTTCATCCTCACTGAACGCAATCATAGATATGTTCAATGTGCAAGGAAGGGAGGTTGTGGATGAGGCCATTGGCAATTTCTATTTTGGTAATTGCATTCTTTTCCATGTTTCTTGATCTACTTTGTACAAGGAAATGCTTGACAAGGTAAGCAAAGTTGTTCCTAGTTATGTGGGTCCTAGCGAGACTAGAGTGAGAACCATTCTCTTTGAAAAATTTATTCCAAGGTTAACTTCTTGATGGAGGAGACGAAGACCAAATTGGTGACACATGGCTATAGCATAATCATGGATGGCTAGACAAATATTAGACACCATCCACTCATCAACATTATAGTTTCAGGCATCTATGGACCTTACTTCTTGCAAGCAATTGATTGCTCAAGAAAATGCAAAGATGTTGAGTTTCAATTTTAGATCCTGCAAGAGGCCATTGAGGAGGTTGGTCTTCAAAGTGTAGTGCAAGTGATTATGAAGTGAACAAATGTTTGTAGGGTAGTAGATATATTAATTCAGTCTACAGATAAGTACATCTATTGGACCCCTTGTGTGCATGCTATGAACAATGCACTCAAAAACATCGAAAAGATAAAGTGGGTGAAATAGGTGGTGGTTGATGCAAGGGAGGTGAAAATGTTCATTTGCAACCACCACACTTCATTGGCATTGTTTTAGACCTTTGCCAAGAGAGAATTCCTCAAACAAGTTGAGAATCGATTTGCTTTCTATTTTATTCTACTCGAGAGGATGCTTGAGTTGCAAGAGCCATTGCAACTTATGGTTGTGACACATGATTGGAACAGGTGGAAGGAGTTGAAGACTAAGTAAAGGAAGAGGGTGAAGGAGATTGTGATTAGCGATACGTTTTGGTTGAATGTGAGATACATCGCATCTTTTGTACAACATGTTTTCACTGTCATCAAATTTGGGGATTTTGAAAGCCCTAGTCTTGGGGGTATCTATGAATGCATTGATAGCATGCTTGGCTAAATGAAGGCCACCCTTTCTAAGAAACACCCCATCCTAGAGTTGTACAATGAGCATATTTTCCTCATCATCTAGAATAGGTGGGAGAAGTTGAACACCACTCAACACATGGCTGCATATTCTTTGAATAAAAAATGGTATGTGGAAAGCGTCGGTAGAATTCTTCCTATTAATGATCATGAGGTGAGGAATGGCCTCATGAAGGCCTTTAGAAAAATGTATAGTTCAGCAGACGCTTTATTGATCAGAGCTGAGTGTATTAAGTTCATGAAATTAGATGGCTACAAGAATTAAACAAGGATTGACAGGTACTTTGACATAGGCCAAGGTAGTTAGTTGGTGGATAATCTATGGACCTCCAAGACCATTGTAAACACTTGCTATTTTTCTTATCTCACAGGTTTCTAGTTCCTCTGTTGCTGAGAGGAATTGGTCCACATATAGCTTTATTCACTCTCTAAAGAGGAAGAAACTTACCTCTATGAGAGCGGAAAAGCTTGTTCTAGTGCATGGTTCCTTGCATCTAATTGAACACAAGACACTTGAGCATAGGTAGAGCCCAATGCAACGGTGGAATGTAGAGCATGAGGAGCCAAGATAACTTGATGATGACCACAATGTGCAGATGGGATTGGAGGAAATAGTTCCACTTCCTTCCAACAATTCTAGCAACAAGGAGTTTCCTACATATGCAATTCCAGATGATGATGACTTTGATTTTTGATCTTTTTGCTCAAACAAAAACAGCTATGGATATCATTTTTGGAAATTTAATTTTGTCACTTGATGCTACTCACTTGTATAATGAGAATCTGGTTGGTACTTTGAACATTGAACTTTGAACTTATAAAATATTTGAATATTTCAATTTGAAATGGATTCCAAATTTCAGCTACTATGATGATTCATGAATGATCTTTGATATTCAGATTAATAATAATTACATTTTTTCATTTTGATGTATAATTCAACAATTTGAATTGGGCCTTGGCATTGTTTAGTTTAAGTTATGACTAACGATTATCAATTTGAATTGTAACTTATAAGTTACCTACATTTCTTTTTAATTATATATATATATATATATATATATATATTAAACATTATTATGTAGCTAGCCACTTGCCATCCCCTTCTTGTCCGCAAAATTTTGGAATTTTTTCCCCCTCCCTAGAAACCCATCCTTGCATTCCCCCTTCCCCCCATCCTAGAAACTCAAAGGAACACTACATCTTAGCACTAAAAGGCATGATGACAATAGTCCCACTTCAATTGATTGATCGAGTGGTAGTCCCATAGTTGATGTTGCAGGTATGCACTTGAAGAACGTAGGAGAGAGGAATAAGTTATAATTGCCTTGCAAGAGAAGATCAAAGGAGAGATGCATTCAAGCCAAAGGAGAACACTAGAGTAACACTCAAGCTAGAGGAATATACTAGAGAAGAGGAGAATGTAGGAAGGAGAGCGGTAGTATTGCAAGGAGGAGTGGAGAGAAATAGGCCCTCAAGAGGAGAAACTGGAGGAGATGCTAGAGAAGAAAGAAGAAGAGGGCAATATCCTTGCAAGCTAAATTTTAAGAAAGCAATATCTCCATTGGTAGAAAATTGCATCTACAATGGTATCTCCCAATATTAGGCCATAAGTTGAAACAATATTCTTACCAAGAAATTGTATGGTATGTGGGTTCCATGTACAAACACTCACAATTTCAAGGGTAGGGCCCCAATAGAAACTTTGACTAATTAATTTAAAAAAATATATCTCACTTGAGGAAAACTCCTATAAATATCTTTATATATTGTAGTGTGCTTCTCAAGGATGATCTTTAACTAACATGATATCTCACCAGCATGAAACCCTCATATATATCTTGGAACACTGTAGTATGCTAATCAATGATTATCTTTAACCTAGAGGTTGAACTTCAAGATGGGTTGTTGCTTCTATGGAACAACATTGAACAACGACTCCATGTGCTCCTTTCTTCAACAATTTTCTTCCATTTGTTAGGAACAATTTACTTGTGAAAGTCCCTCTTAAATACCCTTAAGCTCATAATCTTATTCTGTACCATTCACTATGAATCTGATAAACAAATCTTAGATATTAATTGCTACCATTCTAAGAGGCTTCAAACATTATATTAACAAACCCACATCAAAACCTTCCATGGGACTAACCAACATATTATTGGTAAGTTGATAGTTTTCTATAGTTAGCTGATTTTTTTGAGACTTCTCTTCACATTTGGCAATGCCACCATTTGCAATCATCTCGTAAAATTTTTGAGCTAGATATTTGAATAGATTGAGTTGGCCTACCAATTGTGACTAGATAAAATTACGAATGCCTCTAAAATTGATGGGGACTACCATTGTCTTATTCGTGACATGCCTCACTACCTTTGGGTTTTTGATAGGTAACACTAGCAATTACACTTACTATGCAATGGGCACGCTAATAGGTATTTGCAATGAGTGCACTATGTAATTCAACATCAAATTTTAAAGAAATGCAAACTTCGTTTTATTTTGGCAACAAAAAGTACCGTACAAAATGTAGTCAGCAAGGGGTTGGAGAACATTGTTGATTAAAATGTATAGCAATAAGAGATTGTCATTGCATGTAGACAATCCTCCTCCCTCTTCCTAAGGGTGACATATATACCATCTTGTATACAAGAATACCATTGGTAGCTAAACGCCAAGGAGATAGATTTTCCAAGCATTGAAGCCACAAGACTACAATGAATGTCAAACTACAATGATCAATGTCCTCGATGTCTATCATCACTCTTTCAAGTGTAACAGCTTGGGACTTATGGATTGTCACAGCCCACACCATTTTTAGTAGGAGTTAATGCAACTACCATGACTAATCGGACAATGGTAACAAGGTGTGGATTGTGTAGATTGTAATGTCCCTTTTCAATATTTTAATGAGCCGTGCACTTTTTTGAGGTTCCTAGCTATGTAAATGATAAGAGCATTCTAAATTTGCAAATCACAGTAATCTTTAGTAAGCACCTCTAATAAAACATTATAATACATATAGAGAGAGACATAGGCTATGGATGTCAAGGATTATCACTTCAGCACTTGAATCTTGAATGAAGGATGAGATACCAAGCTCATATCACCTTAAATGTCAAACCTCAAGTTGATTTTATATCATACCAACCCCCTTATTTATAGAAGGTATACCAGATTCAATATTAGCACCATAAGGTACAACCCATAAATTAAGGAACCCTAGATACATGAATTGTATACATAAAGCAAGCTGAATATTACATCTTTTCCTAGAAGAACCCACAACTAGTGGTCAAGGGGGATAACAAAGCAGGAAAACAATAGAGTGCATTTTATGTAGAAATGGGTAGGAAAAAGATAATTCAAAATTATTTAAAAATAAACATAGAGGTGTTAAAGATTTCAATCAAGAAATCACATTTCTTTTGATTTCATCTCGCATATCTCTATTTAAAAATAAACATAGAGGTGTTAAAGATTTCAATCAAGAAATCACATTGCTTTTGATTTCATCTCGCATATCTCTCTAGATGCAAGTGAATGAAAATGATCAAACAACTTTCCCCAATTGACAAAGAGCTAAGGGAGAGGAACAATTCCAAGAAAACAATGGATTGTAAAGAATTCTACCAAGTATATCTCCTAGCACAAACATCTCACTTATATGTGGCACAACCAAAAGGCAATTTGAAAATGATAGTTAGAATCTTTCTCCTCATTTTTGGTTCATTAAAATTTTGCAGCTCATAAGTAGGGAAAATCTCAAGGTATTCAATTGGTGGATAGTCTTATTTGTCGCCCTCAAGCCCTATTAATTAGAACATCAGGACTCCTAGCTCAATTGCTATGCATCTAGCACTTAATATTGCTGATAAAGTTCAATGTAATGTTTCTATTTATCATCATGTTGAAGTTTGTGGCAACAATGTGAATGATTTTCTTTTTAACTAGTTTCCAATCTTGAATCTGTTTCACCAGTGTTACTGACTGATCATGTTAGTGTACCTAATATGTGCATCTCTGCAATAGGCATTGTTGTTTCCTTTAAATATTTAGCTAATGTTTCCATTCCTATTCTTGATTTGGATCAAAATAAAGATTAAACATATGCACATGCTCCAAATTGTGATTGAGGATTAAGTTAGGGAATTCAAAAATGGAGGAAAAATTCCATAGTGTAAAACTGATTGATTACTTCCCATTAGTTTTAATTCTTAGTGTTTTTATAGACAATTATAGTTTCTGGACTTGAATATGGCTAAAGGATAAAATTAGAGAAATAAATCAATAAAAATATTTTAAGTGGTCCAGTAACTTTATTTTATAATTTTATAAAAGAATGATTTAAGTATTATTATTTTTCTTTAAAGTGGGTCAAAATGTAATATTTTGTTTAAAAAGTGCTTTCAAACACATTTGGAGATGACTGAAGGAGAAAAAGATAATTCAAAATTAAAAAAGGGTTGGAAAGAAAAAAAACATCCATTGTTATTGTTATCAAACTCTTTTGAAGTGCTTGAGCATTTTGTTCATCTCCACACCTGCAGACGAAAACTCTTTCATACAGGAATATGGAGGACAAAAAACCTCTCCATTTCCAACTGATGAGAGTCACATATACACTGAAAGTTTGCAGCATTCCTGTTTAATTGTGATTAGATTTATATTGAATTGAAAATTTTATTTCATTATATTTAAATCAGGTCAGAGTGTTAAGCAAATTATTTTATATATTTTATTGTGACAAATCTGTATTATATTTGAGCCATACTATGGCTATCGTACCATTTACACACTAGTCTTACCATAAACTTAAGTCAGCAAGGACTATTATATTATATATATTTTGAATGATATTGAAAGGACAAAGTGGGTGTTGTACGGTCTTTAAGTGAAAGTAAATATTCAAAGAAATTTTACATTGGCCGCCCTATTTCCTATCCATGGCTTCGGAGATCTTGTTTGTTATTTGGGGCCTGCCGTACATAGAATGCCAGCTGTATTATTTTGAATAGGAGGAATTTGATCCTTGCTTGGTCCCCGTATAGCTAGTGAGGAGCAGCCGTATATCTTACAGCTATTTTTTATTATTGTTGCTGCCCCATCTACTAAGGAAAAGGGATTCACATCCCTTATTACTGCTTTGATATCTTCTATCTGTTAATTGGTGAAGTCCAACGGTCTCTTTGACCTGTGACTCTTCACATTCCGTTCTCTTTGTCTATTAAAATAGACTTCTTTTCTGATGTACACATCTAATGAAAACCATTGTATATGCTGCTGTGAAGATAATAAAACAGAGTTTCCTCTGTTTCTCTCGTGGATGTAGCCATTAAATGGTGAACCACGTAATTCTCGTTGTCTCTATGTGATTGTTTAATGTCTGCTCTTTTATTGTTTGTTGTTCTGATTATTTAAATTAATTTCCAAACTGTTGTTCAAATTCAACAATTGGTATCAAAGCATTTAGGAGAAGTTATTGGAGAAATTGAGTAGAGATGGAAGAGACTACAAGCCCTCCTAATCCAAAAGGATCTCTCAATTGCGTTTGAAGGAAAGACGAACAAGCCCGAAAAAATGTCTAATAATGATTGGGATATATTGGACCAAAAGGCTGTGGCAACGATCATCCTCTCCCTTTCCAGCAATGTCTTGTTTACTGTTGCATCGGAGAAGACAGTGAAGGGTTTATGGGACCAATTAACAAGCATGTATGAGAGGGCTTCAGCTGCTAATAGAGTCTTCTTGATGAAGAAATTGTTCAATCTGAAAATGAAGGAAGGCAGCAACGTTTCCAATCATTTAAACGAATTTAATACTATAATTAGCCAATTAACCTTTGTTGATATTAATTTTGAAGAGGAAATCAAAGCTATTTTGCTTTTGTGTTCTCTTCATGATAGTTGGGAAGGTGTTGTAATGACAATTAGTAACTTGGTATCCGGAAACAAAGGATCCGATAAGAAAGAAAATGGGTTGAAACTTGATGATGTGGCTGCAATTCTTCTCAACGAAGACATGAGAAGAAAACATCAAGGTACTTCATTTGGAGAGGCTTTGTTATTCGGCAGTAGGGGGAGATCCCAAGAACGGGGAAGAAATTACAATAGAAGATCTAAATCTAACAAAAGGTCTAAACCCCAAGGCAGAAATTCAGGTTGCTGGTTTTGTGGCAAGGAAGGTCACATAAAAAGGAATTGCTGGTCATTTAAGAAGGCTTAAATCAGCCAAAGGAAAAGGAAGTAAATATTACATATGAACAGGATGCAGGTGCATTAATTTTGTCTACAACTGAAACTACTACTGATGCGTGGGTGTTGGATTTCGGTGCTTCTTTTCATGCCACTACATACCGGAAAATTTTCAAAAATTATCAAGAAGGCAAACTTGGTAAGGTTTACCTTGGTGACAATGAACCATATGACATTATGGGTAAAGGAGATGTGATGTTAAAATTGAAAAATGGAAACAATTGGTTATTGCAGGATGTAAGACACATTCCTCAACTCAAGAGGAACCTAATTTCTACAAGACAGCTAGATGCTCAAGGATGTAGCATCACTTTTGAGTCAAACACTTGAAAGGTGACCAAAGGAACTTTGGTAATAGCAAGAGGCAGAAAATTGGGCACTTTGTATGTGCTAGAGAGTCACGCTGAAGTGGGAGCTGCAATGGCGGTAGTGGACAATGGGACAGAGCTTTGGCACAAGAGGCACAGGCATATGAGCAAGAAGGGCCTTGCAATTTTGCTCAAAAGGGATCAATTACCTAGGTTGAAATCTGTTGATTTAGAGTTATGTGAGCATTGTATTTTCGGAAAACAAAGGAGGATCAACTTCTCTACTTAAGGACATGACACGAAGGCAAGACCAGTGGAGTTAGTGCACTCTAATGTTTTCGGTCCCACGGAGGTAACTTCTATTGGTGGGTCTAATTATTTTGTCACCTTTCTTGACGATTGCACTAGAAAAGTTCGGGTGTATATGCCAAAATCTAAATCTGATGTATTTGGCATCTTCAAGAATTTTAAAGCATTAGTTGAAAATCAGACCGGGCACAAAATTAAATGCTTCAAAATAGATAACGGTGGGGAATTTTGTTCTTTGGAGTTCGATAAATTTTGTCTAGATAACGGTATACAACGGATTAAGACTGTCCCTTTCACCCCTCAAGAAAATGGTGCAGCTGAGAGGTTGAATCAAACAATCTTGGAGAGAGCTCGTAGCATGCTCTCTAATGTAGGATTGGGTAAAGAATTTTGGGTAGAGGATGTTAATACAACGATATATTTGACCAATCGAGGTCCATCATCTCATTTGGATTTCGAAATTCCAGAGAAGAAATGGTTGGGAAAAAGAATTTCTCACAATCACTTGCAAGTGTTTGGGTGTGAAACATTTGTTCACATTCCACAAGAGAAAAGAACAAAGTTGGATGTACTGTCCCCTTTTGGGATTGCCCTAAATCTTGCCCTAGAATCACAAATATAATGTAGTTAGGGTTTTTAACTCACCAATTAAATTCCTTAAGCCAAATAAATCTTAGTTTAGATCCTACCATTATGTTAGATGCCATTGGAATATACTTCATATGATCAACATTAATGACTTATCTATTTAAATCATATGGATACATAACTATTTCAAAACTATCTACACATTATCCATAATGCATAATGGAAGTCTTAATCATAATAGGATTTGGAGGAGGAACATGATAAGTCTGCCCAAAGCTATCCATACCAAGCCCAAGACCACGAGCATCCAAACTAAGACAACCCACCCCTTGGCCCAAGCGGCAGGAACATCCAAACTAAGACAATTCCACCCTTGAGGTGGCGTACTTAGCAGATAAACTTGTTTTTGCTTTCCCTATCCATGTTGCCTTATCCACCCCTGTTATGATTGAAACTCCTTGAATCCATCCTAACAACCAATCATAGTTTGGCTTGATAGAAAGCCTTGAAAGGGGTGCTTGTAAACTACTCAATCCATCTAAGACCAAGAGCACGAGTGTCCAAACTAAGACAACCCACCCCTTGGCCCCAAGTGGAAAGAACATCGAGACTAAGACAATTTCACCCTCAGAGTGGCCTACTTAGCATGGGAGGCCCGTAAACTACATCATCCTAACTTGCTTCCTCTAACCTTATGTTTGATTGATAAAAGACAATAAATATATCACAATAATCATGATAGAGCATACCACAATACTTGCTAAAATATAACACTGCTATATTCTAAGATGCAAATATATTAACGATTGTTGACTCCTGTCCTTGTTTGCTAAGTGCTAATAATTATGATGATCTGCTCCAATTGCCTTGCTGTTTGACCTGTTCTTAATATTCAGAAGATATTGCTTAGTGTAGATCAAATGAATAAGAATCTATTATCCATATTCGTATTAAAGAATCATAATTACTTCTAAGGCTCAATAATTGTTGCAAGCATCAATATTACATAATTGTATATAATATATACATATACTTATTTCAACGCTTTATACTTTAGTGTTGTGATTTTGGGAGCATGACATTGGATGTCAAGTCCAAAAGATGCATTTTTGTCGAATATGGTGATGAAAAATATGTTATCAACTATGGGATTCCTTTATGAAATAGGTCACTCACAACAAGGATGTAATCTTCAATGAGAAAATAATGCCTAGCCTACAAGAACAAGGGACACCAATGAAAGAATTTGTGCCTGTAGATGACATTTCAAATGGAAGTATTTAAAAATTATTCACAGTTTTCACATCCAAATGTGGCACCAAACACACAAAGTATGACCACTTCTATATTGCAGCCATATGACTACAGAAGTCAATGTCCAAACTGGAATCGATGCTCTCCACAAATCTCTACACAACCTCCTCAAATCTCTGCACAACCTCCTCAAGTCCCTATGCAGCCTCACACCCCTCTTGCACAATCATTAAATGGTAACAACTCCCCTTTGTTGCGCCAAATTCCACAAACCTGTGGCCTCTTTGTGATAATCATATGGTGCAAGGTAGAAGTCCACAATCACCATGTTTGGCACAACATACATGTCTTGGTCTGCAGACTCACAATTCAAACATGGCACAAGGAATTTCATCAAATCAGCATAATAAAGGTATTGATAACTTAGTGCAAGAGATTAGTAAATCTATGCAGCCATACAATAATTATTTTTCAAATTTTAATAATAATGAAGGGCAAGGCACTTCACAGGAACAAAATGAACAAGGAAATCCACAAGAACAAGTTCCTCAGTTGAGGAGGTCTACCAGGGACCATCAACCTCCTTCAAAGTATGATGATTTTGTTCATCATTTGCTAATCTTTGATCAAGCAAAGCCGACAACATTCAAAGATGCCTGTAAAGATATGAATAGTGAGAAATTGATGGATGCCATGAGGGAAGAAATGGATTCACTGATGGAAAATCACACATGGGACTTGGTTCCTCTTCCACCCAATCGGAGAGCATTAAAAAATAGGTGGGTGTACAAATTGAAAGGAGGCAAAAAAGGATACCGGGCAAGATTGGTGGTGAAGGGGTATGACCAATAGAAGTATGTTTACTTCAATAAAAAATTTTGACCTATTGTGAAGATGACAACCATCCAGGCAGTTTTGGGTCTAGCAGCTATCTATGATCTTGAATTGGAGCAGCTTGATGTGAAGACGACATTTCTTCATGGTAACTTAGATGAAGAATTGTCTATGCAACAACTGGAAGGTTTTGACAAAGGACATGAAAATTTATTTTGCAGATTGAAGAGAAGCTTGTATGGGCTAAAACAAGCCCCAAGTCAATAGTACCTCAAGTTCGATTCTTTCATGTTTGAACAACAGTTTACTAGGTGTGAATCTGATCTATGTGTGTACTACACAATTTTGGAGAATGGTGAGTTCATTTTATTGTTATTGTATGTTGATGATATCTTAGTAAATGACACTAGTATGGATGTTGTTAGCAATCTGAAACAAAAATTGGCTAACAAGTTTACAATGAAAGATTTGGGGCCAGCAAAGAGGATTCTTGGTATGATAATAATCAGAGATAGGCAGAAAAAGAAAAATCAACTTGTCTCAAGAAAAATATATTGATAAGGTCTTGTACAAGTTTAATATGAAGGATGCAAAGGCTGTAAGTGCACCCCTTGCTGATCATTTCCAGCTATCCTCCGAGATGTGTCTTGAGACACAAGAAGAAAAAGAGTACATGAAAGGAATACCTTACTCATCTGTTGTTGGGAGCCTCATGTATGCGATGGTATGCACACGTCCGGAAATTGCTCATGCGGTGGGAGTTGTTAACCGATACATGAGCAATCCTAGTAAGGTTCATTGGGATGCAGTTTAGTGGCTTATGGGATACCTCAGGGGCACTTCTGGTTATGTTTTGAGTTTTGGTGGAAAAGATGCACAGCTGCAAGGCTTTGTTGATTCCGACATGGCCGGTGAATTGGACAAAAGGCAATCAACTATTGGTTATGTTTTCACATTTGCTGGGGCAGCGATCAGTTGGATTTCTAGATTACAACAAGTTGTTGCACTCTCAAGCAGAATACATTGCCCTCACCGAAGGTGCCAAGGAAATGTTATGGTTGCAGTGTTTATTGGGTGAATTGGGTTGCAAACAGCATGTTTTCACTTTGTTTAGTGACAGCAACAGTGCCATTCATCTCACTAAAAATGCATCATTCCACAATCGAACAAAGCATATTGAGCTGAGATATCACTTCATTTGAAGTGTTCTTGAAGAGGGCAAGCTGAAATTGGAAAAGGTGCATACTAGTGTGAATCCAGACGATGCACTCACGAAGGTAGTCACAAAGGAGAAGCTTGAGTTCAGCAGAGCTTCTCTTGGCCTGGTGCAAATGTGACAATAGGCCTGGAAAAACACCGGGATATCTCTAGGAGTAACTACTTGCAGCAGTGGATTGGACTTCAAGTGGGAGATTGTTAATTGGTGAAGTCCAACGATCTCTTTGACCTGTGACTCTTCACATTCCATTCTCTTTGTCTATTAAAAAAGACTTCTTTTCTGATGTTCACATCTAATGAAAACCATTGTATACACTGCTGTGAAGATAATAAAACAGAGCTTCCTCTGTTTTTCCCGTGGAAATAACCATTAAATGGTGAACCACGTAATTCTCGTTGTCTCTATGTGATTGTTTAATGTCTGCTCTTTTATTGTTTGCTGTTCTGATTATTTAAATTAATCTCCAAACTGTTGTTCAAATTGAACACTATCTTCTTTAACAAAGGCCATAAACCAAACTCACCCTTGGGTCAATCTATTATCTCATAAGTTATTTATAATGTCAGTACTATTTGTGTTTCGGATAATTTCTGGCAGTTGTAATGTATTTTATATATATATCAGTTTGTGAGTTTTTCAATTGAATTTCAGTAACATATGTATTATTTTTGTATTTGGTTGTTATTTCAAAATTGTAAAATAAAAATAAAAAAATCAGAGGGATCTTCACAATTTGGCTATCAATTTGACAGTTCATGTAAAACTGTGTGTACTCTTTAAGGCATACTATATTTTACATTTATATATTAATATAAAAAAATGTCCCTTTCATTAGACAAGAAATATTTACTCAAAGTTACTTCAAAGAACAAATCTTCAGAGACTACTCCTTACATGGAATACAGAGCTTGTACCTGGAAGTAATCAGCTGCGGAATCTCCTGTTGGACTTATATCTATTACTAATTTTCCCGGGCCATCTGAAGACTCCTCTAGTTTCTTGATTTCTGCTTTTATTTCTAGAAGTTTCATGCTGAGTTGCTGTGCTTCAAGTTCCTTTGCCTTTTCTGCATTGATTCTTTGTATTTTGATACAGGTGGTACAAGGTTTTGCTTCGCAGTTTTCAAAGCATTTCAGCCTGCAAGGATGGTGACAGTCCAAAACCTTACGACATGGCTCATTACATCTTAGCTCCTTCCTCATTTTCTCCCAACACTTTAGAAACTTCGTGTGTCCACATGAATCAAATGTATACATTAGTTCCTGCTGACATGATCTCGTTTCTCCGTCCTCTGAACACTTCTTTGTTATTTCATGTCCGCAAACACTGAATGTAAACTGTACAGATTCGGTGCATTTTGGATGATCTCCATAGTGGCAGGTACTCTGGCAATAGTGACCACAGGGTAGCTGACTGTTGCATGTCCTCCTACAAAGGAGAGGATGGAAGTTGTCAACAAGTTTGCTAGAAATTGCGAAGGGTGGGCTAAGTGGATGTCGTGGACAACGGAGATGTATTGTGTCACCTACGCAATTCTTACGAGCCAAGTATTCAAGAAGTTCTCTCCAATGTTCGGACTTCTTTGTCAAAGACATATCATTCCCACAAAAATATATTGCACCCCTTGCTCTTGAAACTGCTACACACAACCTATTTCGCTTCGCCAGGTACCCGATGTTCCCTTCATCATTAGAACGAACTAGAGACAGTATAATAACTTTATTCTCAGACCCCTGCAACAAATCTAAGTTTTCTTAGAATGAAATTAAACTTTATAAATGTCAACAAATAACCAGAGTAAGTCAATAGAACTAAAAGTACATCCAGCAAATAACATAAGAAAGAGTGTCGAACAAACTGCACAGTGCACACAACTGAAATGAAGAAACAGAACTATATAAAAATAAAACCACATCTGTTGATGTTAAAGATGATTCACTCAAAAGGGCGCTGTTCTTTAGATACCAGATTACAGCAAAACGGAGCATTACCTAAATTGAACTCTGTAGAGAGATGATGACATACCTGAAATCTGTCTATAGTAAGGACTTGTACAGCTTCAATAGCAGGTATTACCTTCACCATATCTCGTAACAGTGTTACCTGACAAACATGTACCGAGACGATGGTATTGTATAAATCCTGCTAAGATGACCTTCAATAACATGCAATCACACAGAATAGTCTGTAAAAATTAATACATTGGTACCTGCCCATTATATGAAGCAAGGACAGTTATTTCATCGGGACTTTGTCCTTCAGCTACTATCCAACGCACAAGGGCAATCACCATTTTGGCTTCGCCTTCATTTGCAACACTGCGTTGTTTAGACTCTCCATATGAATGAGACCAAAAATACATTGGACTTGACATGCACATAGGCGCTTTATTTCTGTCTCCTGATACAAATTGAGTGTTGGTCCGCAATTTAGGATAAATGGGTAAGATCATGGGCACAAACTCTTCTCTCATTCGGCTCTGTGAGGATAGTGCTTGAAAAGGCAATTTATTATGCTCCACAAGTCTTTCAAATAGTGAGATTGCAAAGCCATGCCTGAAACATTTCCAACTAGTTTAGAAATGTTTAATACTGTGTTTATTGAAAAAATATTATGATATCTCATTTTCCCGGGGCAATTTAACGTGTAACCATACTACATGTTTTGCTAGCCACCGTAAACATCTTCACGAATAATTTCCATCATCCTAGAAAAACATTGAGAGTTAATTATTTATAGATGAAAGAAAAACTTTACAACACACACACAATCAAAAAGTAAAATTTATAAATACGAGTATACCTTCTTTCAAGCTCATAAACTTCAACACTTGGGGACAGTTGGTAGTGATCACCAATTAGAATAAGATGCTGAACGCTTGGACCAAGCACTGCTAACAACTGAGGTTCCAAGATCTCTGCCGCTTCTTCTACAAATACAATTGATGGGTTTAATGCTTTTAATAATTCCTGATTCATTGCTGCACCCTGTGAAATGCAAGAAAGGTAGTAAATTATCTAATCAAACAGAAACACAGCCAGGTAATAAATTACATGGTCAAACAGAAAATTTATACCCATTTGTGCATGGAAGCAGTATTATGAAAAACATTCTTTTTTATTTTTATCATTATTTCCAGTTTTTTTTTATTAAGCCCATTATCTATGCACAAGACGAGGTTGCATGATTGGATGTAAATCTGTTGGGATTACAATTATTCTCCTTGAGTCTTGACCACCAGGGAATTACATCAGACACCATTATTCTTATTTCTGTTGCATCTTCAAATACAGTGATTTTACGAGGCAACATCCCATCTGGGAATGCATCTGCTGTCAATTGCGTTCATGCAGCAGTAGTTCCTCATTCCTCATCCAGGAATGAATATTCCAGTATTTCTCTGTGTTTCGAGGACAAAGGAATGTCGGTATGTCGGGGCATGGTTTCAGGGACGGCAAAAATTTTGCCAAATTTGGGCCATGACAGAAGGACAGCTATTTAAATAACTTAATAAGACAGCTATTTAAATAACTTAATAAAGTTAAAAACAGCTTAATATGGTGAATTTGTAATGGCAATCCTGCCCCATTTACTTTTAGGAGTTTTAGCATTTTTTACCTTGAAAGTCACCTTGGGATGTCTCCTCCAAGTCCCTTGGTGTTGCATCCTTTTTGTCTTCAACAAGATTATGGCAATGAAATTATGGTCATCACGTTAGTTGTGATTAATTACTTTTCCATGAGAATGTGAAATTGGGAAAATAATTTTTAATTTATATGTTGTAACTACAAATATGAATGATTTATTTATATGTATGAAAAATGAATGTGTTAATGAGTTTATATTTAAAATATATATATATATATGTCGAGGGAAAGGGAAATTTTATCAAAGAGAAGTCATCATTAATAAAGGATCAAAATTATCACCAAGCCATGAGTTGGTGTAAGATAGCAATATTTAAGTCGTAACCTTGGTTGAATATCTTATTTAATTAAATAATTATCAAAGCGAGTCAATTTAAATTGTTCATCATTGTATTTTTCTATAAGTCTTTCAATAAATCTTATGCGCACCTTGGGAGTCATTAATTTAAAATATATTTAAGTTACAAATAAACAACACCTTAGCCGATGGATAAATATTAAGGTGAATAATAAATTTAGCTAGGCGTCCGTAAAGATGGGAGGTGGTAACTCCCGCCACCTTGCCACCACTCAAGATTGAATCATCCAAGAATCATTCATGCAGTCACACGCTCGAGAAAACTATTGGCTCGGTAGATTTGTGGAGGTTTTTCTCTTTTCATCGGCATTCTCTTACTCTCTCTCTTTTCTTCATTATTCGTTTTGGCTGGGGCTATCTTTTCATTCACTTCGGCAATCACCTGAGACGCATTTCATTTTTTTCCATCGATAGACATTCTTAATTTATTCTCTCAAGCTTCACTCTTTACTTCCTTTGTTTTTGGCATCGGCTGTGAATAGTTTACATTTTCTCCTCATTGGCATAGTCTTTCGCAACCTTTGACCTGTCACTCCTCATTGATTTCTCTAAACCGAACATCACTCTGTATGTTTCCACATTCTGCTTCCTAAGACGACAAAGGCATTCGGCATTCATGTGAAGTTCTCTATCACAGTATTCATCTAGACGTCAAAGTAAATCTTTAATCTGTAGCTGATCGCGAGGTTGTTGGAAGAAGACGTCAAGTGTATAGTCAGGTTTCAAACGACTTGCTAGGCACGTTTGTTTTAGTTTTGATTCCTCTTAGTCATACGTAATTTATTCTCTTTAATCATTCATGGAAATGGAATATGATTGTCTAAACTTATCCTTGTTTATCATCAATCTTGAGTGCGACAAATTGGAAATTTACTACATTACCTTTTACCCGTCGGGTAGGGTTACTTCTTTTGCTCTCGAAATGCCTGTGAATTTATTCTGTTATTGTGTATTGTGATGGTTTCATCATGTGTTATTCCTTTACCCGAACCTAGACAAATCTTTATACTCTTTCCTGTTTGGACTATATAGAGCTTAACATTTATTGTAAACTTTCCATTACAATGGAAATACCATCTTTCACTTCTCTTGAAAGAAGGAATCGAGTTTAATACCTCTGTTTTGCAAGACAATAAATATTGAGTGTGTCCTATGATCTCTTTCTCTTCTCAGTAAGTCTGAAATTGTATCTTATCTAATTGTAAACAAGTGTTATAAGTTGAGCCTCTGAAATTATAAACCTTTTTGGATTAAGAATTTAAAAGTCAAGCAAGGGTGAGAGTGCTGAGAGCACAAGATACCTGCTCATTATTGATAAAATCCTTGGCCATGGTTATGATGCTTAGATTAAGTGTTTGTCAGCTATCAAGAACCAGATATACCCCTGGTTAGAATGGTCTTTCTAGTTAGGAGTACCTTATAGTGAAAGATCGACCAAGGTAGTATAGGTTCTTGACACCAGGCTCAGATGGGTTGATGGTATTTATATGATCCTTTATTAATTTCCCTAGTGAAGGGTCAGGTTTCTTCAGTGGAAGAAACACGGGAAATCAATAGGTCTTTGGTTGGGTGGAAAAACCCTTGATGATATTTCCTTTCCCCTTGAAGACAGAGTCCTATTCAAACATTCCAACTTTCAGATTGTACTTTCACATAACTCTTTCTCTCTCTCTTAATTTTAGTTATATTTACTTTAACATGTTTATTTCATAGCTGTAATAAATGCTCTTTTCATTTCAAACGTAAAGGAAAAGTTAGTTATTAACCAACTGTGGTTTTCGGTTATTTAAACAATTAATTGTTTCTTTTTCAGCTGAAATTGAAAACTGGAAGTTAGTTGATGAATTGTTTATGAAGTTATGTTTTCGTTTTGTTTATCTTTTCCGTTTGTTAAAGCAAAGGAAACTCTAGTAAGAAAACTTGTTAGTTACACTTCAACTGAATTTGGTAGTTAGCTTCCATTTTTAAACTGTAGATTAATTAGAGTGTTACATATGGTATCAAAGCGAACCAGATTCAACACATGGACCTATAAGGTCATCACGAGAAAACCCGTTAAGCATTCAGCAGTTTGGCTAAGATTTAAACCTGATCATTATTTAAAGAGGATCATATCAGGCATTATTTTGATGAATCAGGCATTATTTTGATTTAAACTTTGATGATATATGGAGTTAATTTCACATTATGATTTTGAGGTCAGTTATATTAAGGGAAAGGAGAACAGAGTAGCTGACACATTGAGCCGACAAAAATACATAACTTCCATGGTGTCAATCAACACAAATTTTAGAGCTCAGGTACTACAGAAATTGAATAAAGATGAATTCTACTTACAAGTTCATGAAGCTCTTCGAGAAAACTCACAAGAGCCTAAATATGAGGGTTCCATATGGAAGCAGATGGACTTTTAAGATATAAGGGCAGAATGTATGTACCAAACTCAAAAGAATTAAGGAAGTTGATATGGAAGGAGGTTCACACAACACCATACTCAGGTCATCCAGGAGTAACCAAGATGTTGGCCGATGTTAAACCTTTATATTTTTAGAAGGGAATGAAAAAGGATGCAGCCAGGTATGTAGCAGGATGTTTTGAATGTCAGAAGGTTGAGGTGGAGCATCAACACCCGGCAGGATTGTTCAACCCCACAGCATACCAAATTGGAAATGGAAAATCATCAATATGGATTTTGTACAGGGTTTACCGATGACGAAGAGCAAACATAATGCTATACTGGTAGTAGTGGATAGACTCACTAAAGTAGCACATTTCATACTTGGAAATTTGACAAATGAGCTTTTGTGATTACTCGAAAATTTGTGCAAGAAATTTTCCATCTTCATGGAGTTCCGAAAAAGATTATCTCTGATAGAGATATTAGGATGACATCTAGGTTTTGGCAAACTTTATTTCCTGCTTTTGGAACTCAGCTAAATATTAATACAGCCTATCATCCTGAAACAGATGGCCAAACGGAAAAAGTAAACCAGATTTTGGAAGACCTACTAAGAATGTACTACATGGATCAGCAATATAAGTGGGAAGAATACTTACCATTGGTAGAATTTGCTTATAACAATTCATATCAATCGTCTATCAAAATGGCACCTTTTGAAGCCCTGTATGGCAAAAAATGCAGAACAACTATTAGTTGGAACATGATGAAGGACAGGATCATTCTAGGACCCGAAATGCTTCAGGAAATGGAAGAACATGTTAAATTAATCAGACATAGGTTAAAGGAAGCTAATGATCGGCAAAAGAGCTACGTTGATGCAAAACAAACCCCAGATAGTTTGTCATTGGAGAGAAAGCTCTCTTGCGAGTGAAGCCTCAAAAAAGCTCTATCAAATTTGGGAAAACTTCTAAACTAGCCCCAAAATATGTAGGACCTTTTGAAGTCCTAGAAGTTATCAATCTAGTAGCATACATAATTCCTCTACCTCCGGCTCTCGCCAAATTGCATAATGTTTGAAGTAAGCAGATTATTCTTAAAGAAGAGAAAAGAAAATGAGCCAAGTCTCGCTCTCTTTATATGTTTAAAGTAAACGACCTAACCTTAAATTAAGAGGAATGATTTGAACCAAGTCATTGTAATATAAACCCTAGAATCAAGTATTATCATGTCGAGCAAGGCTGAGAGTGCTGACAGCACAGGTGTGCCCATTAACAATAAAATCCTTGGCCAAGGTTATAAAGCTTAGATTAAGGATTTGTCAGCTATCAAGAACTAGATATACCCCTGGTCAGAATGGTCTTTCTAGTTAGGAGTACCCTACAGTGAAGGATTGACCAGATAGTATAGGTTCTTGACACCAAGCTCAGATGGCATGATAGTATTTATGTGATCTTTTAATGATTAACCTCATGAAGGGACGGATAACTAAAGAAACACGGGAGACCAGTTACTGATGATATTTCTTTTTCCCTAGATGACAAAGTCTTGCTCAAGCATTCCAACAGAAAGCCTTCAAACTATACTTTCTTGAAACTCTTTCTCTCTTAATTTCAGTTATAATTACTTTAGCATGTTTATTTCATAGCTGTAATAAATGCTCTTTTATTTCGAAAGTAAGGAAAAAGTGAGTTATTAACCAACTGTGGATTCAGTTATATAAACCGTTAATTGTTTCTTTTTCAGCTGAAATTGAAAACTAGTAGTTAGTCGTTGAATTGCTTATGCAGTTATTGATCAGTTTGTTTTGCTTTTTTGTTCGTTTATGCAAGGGAAACTCTTGAAGAAAACTAGTTAGTTACACTTCAGCTAAATTTGGTAGTTAGTTATCATTCTTAAACAGTAGGTAGTTAGTATGTTACAGATAGACTCACTAAAGTAGCACATTTCATACCTGGAAATTTAGCAGATGGGGCTTCTGTGATTGCTCAAAAGTTTGTGCAAGAAATTTTTCATCTTCATGGAGTTCCGGAAAAGATTATCTCTGACAGAGATGCTAGGATGACATCTAGGTTTTGGAAGACTCTATTTTCTGCTTTGGGAAGTCAACTAAATATTAGTACAACCTATCATCCTGAAACAGATGGCCAAACGGAAAGAGTAAACCAGATTTTGGAAGACCTATTAAGAATGTACTACATGGACCAGCAATATAAATGGGAAGAATATTTACCAATGGTAGAATTCGCTTATAACAATTCATATCAAACAGCTATCAAAATGGCACCCTTTGAAG
Source organism: Sequoia sempervirens (assembly GCA_007258455.2). Lineage (NCBI taxonomy): Eukaryota > Viridiplantae > Streptophyta > Pinopsida > Cupressales > Cupressaceae > Sequoia > Sequoia sempervirens. The sequence goes on from VDFB02000008.1 coordinate 139,239,010, forward strand.
CATTGTACGGCAGGAAGTGCAGAACACTTATCAGTTGGATCAGAATGGAGGACAGGACCATTCTAGGACACGAAATGCTTCAGGAAATGGAAGAACAGGTTAAGTTAATCAGACAGAGGTTGAAAGAAGCTAATGATCAGCAGAAGAGCAACGCTGATGCAAAACGAACCCCCAAGCAGTTTGTGGTTGGAGAGAAAGTTCTCTTATGGGTGAAACGAAAAACCTCATAAAAGCTCTATCAAATTTGGAAAAACCTCTAAACTAGCCCCAAGATATGTAGGACCTTTTGAAGTCATAGAAGTTATCAATCCAGTAGCATACAAAATTGCTCTACCTCTAGCTCTCGCTATATTCCAAAATGTATTTCATGTCTCCTATCTTAATAAGTATTATGCAGAATTTGACCATATGATTGACTGGAATTCCTTGCAAGTGCGGGATCCTAGAGTGATCACAATAAAGCCACTCAGAGTGCTCGACCACTCAGAGTGCTCGAGGTACGTAAGCTACGCTTAAGTAACCATAAGGTGGTACAATGCAAGGTCCAGTGGGACCAGTACTCAGAGGAAAATGCCACATGGGAGGTTTATGATGAAATCCTTCAAAAGTTCCCTTATCTGTTTATGAACAATTAAGAACTCTATATATATTTATGATTTTAGACCTAAATTTATAAATAAACAATCATCGGAAATGATGATCCTTAAGGGGAGAATTATGTTGCATCCATTTTGTCTTGAACAAGATTATGGCAATGAAATTACCACCGTTATGTTAGTTGTGATTAACTACTTTTCATGAGAATATGAAATTGGGAAAAGAAATTTTAATTTATATGTTATAACTACAAATATGAATTATTTTCTTATCTATGTGAAAAATGAATGTGTTAATGAGTTTATATTTAAAATATATATATATATATCAGGGTTACCCGGGGACACGTCCCCCCCCCAAAAAAAATCACCTGTCCCGGTTCCGAGGACGTCCCGGGTACCAGGGGACGGGGGGGACCGTGCCCCTTTTTTGCAAAAAACTGGGAAACGTCCCCGAGACGGGGCTTCAACAAAATAGGGGCCAATAGCCGTCCCTCGACTTCCCGGGACGGCCGTGTCCCTCGCATTTTAAGCGCCCAAACACAAAAAAAAAAAGCAAAAAATTTAAAAATAAAGCCCTGCCTATGTGGCATGCGTGGGCCCCACCATGTTTTGCTCTCTTAAGAATGAAAGGAGGCCTCTAAAAGTTCATTATTTTCATTTTGTTTGTGTAGGGAGCCAAGGGTTTGAGAAGAAAAAAAATTGCAGCCATTGAAGGAGAAGGAGCAGCTGTTTGAAGGAGGAGAGGAGGTTGAAAGAGTGTTGTTGGGAGTGCAAATCCATCAAAAAGGTATGCATTTTCTTTCACCATTCTTTTTTTTTCATTTTTTTTGCAAAATATGAAGTATGCATAGTCTGATTTTTTTTATTTTTTTCATTTTCAGTCAACACTTGCATTCTAAAAACAAAAAACATGAGCAACAGTGAGGGTGGGAGTGATAGTGAAGTTGAAATGCAAGTTAGAAGGCAAACTAGAGAGCAAATAACCCCTACCCAACACCATCATTCATCAACCAATTCCAAAACTATGAAGGACTATGCAAAACACCCAATAGACAAAAAAAACCATTCCTTCAATTTGTGACAGCCATGGGTGAAAGACAAAAAAATTCAGGGGGGAGTAGGGTTTGGTTGTGCCATGTTTGTGAAAAGGAGTTTAGGGGCAGCTACACTAGAGTTAGGTCTCATTTTTTGGGTGAGGTGGGCCATGGAGTTAGAACGTGTCCTGCATTGACAGATGCACTATTTATAGAGTGCCAAACAATTCAAATGGAGTGTGATGGTGGGGTTCAAACTGGGTCTCCTTCTTTCCCAAGTTCACAATCGTCTATGCCTACTCCTACTCCTAGTCCTTCCACAGTTGGTAGTACTGTTATCTTAAGAGGAAAGAGGAAGGTGATTGGTGGTGATAAGGGAGCCTCAGTTGAGTCCATGTTTCAAAACCAAGCACGAGAAACCTGTGAATCCTCCATTGCCAAATTCTTTTTTGCCCATGCCATTCCATTTCATGTGGCCCGTTCCTCTTATTTCAAACAAATGGTGAAAGACTTAGTCACTGTTGGTCCTTCATTTGTACCCCCTGGAGATCATAAGCTACGCACCACCCTCCTAGACAAAGAGTACTCCAAAGTTAATGTGTTAATGGAGGAGATGAGGCAAACATGGATGAGGACGGGGTGCTCTATAGTGATGGATGGGTGGACTGATTGTAGACGTCGGCCACTCATCAATGTCATAGTCACATGCCCTGCTGGTTCTTATTTTCTTAGAGCCGTAGATTGTTCAGGGAGACGTAAGGATGCTGACTTCCAATTTTCCATTTTGAGAGATGCCATAGAGGAGGTTGGGGCTGCAAATGTGGTGCAGGTGATCACCGATTCAGCACGTGTGTGCAAATCGGCTGGGTTGATGGTGGAGGGTACTTACAGGCACATATTTTGGACCCCATGTTGTGTTCATGCATTGAACAATGCATTGAAAGACATAGGGAAGATGGATTGGGTGAAGAAAACGGTGGCAGAAGCTAGAGAAATTCAGATGTTCATTTGCAACCACCACACCTCACTTGCTCTTTTCAGGACATTTTCAAAGAAGGAGTTTCTCAAACCTGTTGATACAAGGTATGCCATTTACTTCATTTTGTTTCACTTTCAATTAGTATTCATAATCTGATTTTGTTTTAAATTTTTATTTTTTAATGAATCATTGAATTAATGAATGTAGATATGCCACATACTTCATCCTATTGGAGAGGATGCTTGAGGTGCATGAGCCTCTACAACTGATGATGGTCAATGTTGAGTGGACTAGATGGCCTAATGCAAGTTCCACTCAAGGAAAGAGCATCAAACAAAAGATCCTCGATGATGATTGGTGGGCCAATGTGAGGTAAGACATATTAGATGGCTGATTTTCATATTAAATTTCTGATTTTAATATTTTAATTTTATTGTCCAATGTTCCAACTTTTGAAGTTTCTAACATGTCAAATAACTTGTCAACTAATTATTTTGAACTTTTTGTTTGCATTTTGCAGATATATTTGCTCCTTTATCTCGCCCATTGTAGATGTCATTAGATATGCTGATACAGACTCTCCTAGTCTTGGAGAGATATATGAGACATTTGACACTATGCTTGGGAAGATCAGGCAAGTTATTTTGGCAAAGGACCCCACTTTGGATTTATATGAGCAACACATTAGGCCCATTGTGACGCGGAGGTGGAATACAATGAACACCCCGCTTCATATGGCTGCCTTTGCTCTAAATCCAAAATGGTATGCACCAAGGGATGGTAGGGTGCCTCCATGTGATGATCCTGAGGTTTTAGATGGGTTCACACGGGCCATTGAAAAGATTTATCCAGCCGAGCAAGCTTCAATACTTCGGTCACAATTTCTAGACTTTGCTAATCTTAATGGCCCAAACTTGAGCAAACCACAGGCGAGGTTGGATAGAGCTATATTAGCTCAAGGGAACCCTATTGGATGGTGGACCTATCATGGGAGAGATACACCGCAGTTGAAGATACTTGCCACTCGCCTTCTTGCACAGGTTGCTAGTTCCTCTGCTGCAGAGAGGAATTGGTCCACATATAGCTTTATCCACTCTGTCAAGAGGAATAGACTTACCTCTAGACGAGCAGAGAAGCTAGTGGCCGTTCATAGTGCTCTTCGGCTTCAGGATCGACAGACTCCAGAGTATCGACAGACTCCAGCTCTACGGTGGGATATTGATCCCGAGGACGCGGCTCAGATAGATGAGGAGGAGACAGCTGAGGGCTTGGTTGGGGTCCCATTGGCTGAGGAGGAGCATTACGGTGGCAGTGACTCAGAGGATGACTCTGATTTTGATGCAGTTATGAGAGATGATTAGGGGCAGCAGTGCTCTTTGTTTATTTTGTAAATTTGTATTCATTATTGACATACGATATTGTATTTTGATTTTCATAGCAAACTAAAACTTTAAAACTATATGGCAGCAATGTAGCCTTTGGGCATTTTGATATAAGTTTATAAATTATAACTTGGAGGTTGTTTCATGATTCGTGTATGTTAATTTTGAATGCGTATTGAGTATTGGCATAATGTTGAACACAAATGTTATATGTTAATGTTCTATAATGTGTATTATGCATGCCTTATTCATGTTATCTATTGAATATTTAAAATTTCCCTATATTTTTTAAATTTTCTCTATATTTTTATATAGCCGTCCCCTGCCGTCCCTAATTTTGGCCTCAAAAATCGGAAACTTGGGGACTCCTCCCGCCGTCCCCTGTCGTCCCCGTCCCGGAAACTTGGGGTAACCTTGATATATATATATATATGTCAAAAACGGTCTAACCCTAATTCTTTGTCAAGTGGTTGCAGGATTGTCAACACCTTGAGGGAAAGGGAAATATCATCAAGGAGAGGTTGTAGTTAATAAAGGATCAAAATTATTACCAAGCCATGAGTTGGTGTAAGATAGCAATATTGAAGTCATAACCTTAGTTGAATATCTCACTTAATTAAATAATTATAAAAGCGAGTCAATTTAAATTGTACATCATCATATTTCTCTAAAAGTCTTATAATATCTTATGTGCACCTTGGGAGTCATTAATTTAAAATATATATTTAAGTTAAAAATAAAGGCAACACCTTAAGCCGATGGATAAATATTAAGGTGAAAATAATAAATTTAGCTGGGTGTCCGTAAAGATGGGAGGTGGTAACTCCCACCACCTTACCACCACTCAAGATTGAAGCGTCCAAGAATTATTCATGCAGTCACACGCTCAAGAAAAATATTGGCACAGTAGATTTGTGGAGGTTTTTCTCTTTTCATCGACATTCTCTTACTCTCTCTTTTCTTCATTATTCGTTTTGGTTGGGGCTATCTTTTCATTCACTTCAGCAATCACCTAAGACACATTTCATTTTTTTCCATCAATAGACATTCTTAATTTATTCTCTTGGGCTTCATTCTTTACTTCCTCTGTTTTTGGCATCGGCTGTGAATAGTGTACATTTTCTCCTCATTGGCATAGTCTTTCACAACCTTTGACCTATCACTCCTCATTGGTTTCTCTGTGCCAAATGTCACTTTGTATGTCTCCACATTCTGCTTCCTAAGACGACAAAGGCATTCAACATTCATGTGAAGTTCTCTATCACAATACTCATCTAGATGGCAGAGTAAATCTTTGATTTGTAGCTGATCACGAGGTTGTTGGAAGAAGACGTCAAGTGTATAGTCAGGTTTCAGACGACTTGCCAGGAATGTTTATTTTAGTTTTGATTCCTCTTAGTCATGCATAATTTATTGTTCTATTCCTTTACCCGAACCTGGTCAAATCTTTATACTCTTTCCTGTTTGGACTATATCGAGCTTAACATTTATTGTAAACTTTCCATTACAATGGAAATACCATCTTTCACTTCTCTTGAAAGAAGGAATCGAGTTTAATACCTCTGTTTTGCAAGACAATAAATTTTGCGTGCATCCTATGATCTCTTTCTCTTCTCAGTAAGTCTGAAATTGTATCTTATCTAATTGTAAACAAGTTTTAAGTTGATCCTCTGAAATTATAAGCCTTTTTGGATTAAGAATTTAAAAGTCGAGCAAGGGTGAGAGTGCTGAGAGCACAAGATACATGCTCATTATTGATAAAATCCTTGGACAAGGTTATGATGCTTAGATTAAGTGTTTGTCAGCTATCAAGAACTAAATATACCCTGGTCAAAATGGTCTTTCTAGTTAGGAGTACCCTATAGTGAAAGATCGACCAGGGTAGTATAGGCTCTTAACACCAGGATCAGATGGCTTGATGGTATTTATATGATCCTTTATTAATTGCCCCCATGAAGGGCCGGGTTTCTTCAGTGGAAGAAACACAGGAGACTAGTAGGTCTTTGGTTGGGCGGAAAAGCCCTTGATGATATTTCCTTTTCCCTTGAAGACAGAGTCATGTTCAAGCATTCCAGCTTTCAAACTGTACTTTCATGTAACTCTTTCTCTCTCTTAATTTCAGTTATATTTACTTTAACATGTTTATTTCATAGCTGTAATAAATGCTCTTTTCATTTCAGAAGTAAAGGAAAAGTTAGTTATTAACCAACTGTGGTTTTCAGTTATATAAACAGCTAATTGTTTCTTTTTCAGCTGAAATTGAAAACTGAAAGTTAGTTGATGAATTGTTTATGAAGTTATGTTTCTATTTTGTTTATCTTTTCCATTCATTAAAGCAAAGAAAACTCTAGTAAGAAAACTAGTTAGTTACACTTCAGCTAAATCTGGTAGTTAGTTTCCATTTTTAAACTATAGATCAGTTAGAGTGTTACACCTTGGACATCAGAGAAATCACCTTGACTCCTATGGACACATCCCCTTCAAACGTTGGAATATTCAGAGATTGTACCTTCTTGTTTCAATTTATTTGATGCTTATGTTTGACTGTGTTTGAATGCAGCAAATTGGAGGCAATTCTTCATCCTTGAGCCTAAAGAGCCATTTCTTCATGGTCTAAATTCTCATCCTTAGTCTTATAAGGCTTCAAAGAAAGGTCTCAATGCATATTACACTCCATATTTTGCACTGCCTATGCATGAATTTGTAATCACTATTAAAGACTCATAGATCTTACTATGGAGTAGGGCAGAGAATTGATAAAATCCAGAATCCACAAAAGTTTTCCATATATACTCCTTGTACGAGCACGAAGTGCACACAAAACAAACAGATAGAACAATAGCACTTAGGCAGCTAGTCCATGTATTTGTTAGATTGTGAGCAATGAATGCTTGAAGTTTGAGCTCCACATATTCAAGATAGGACTAGGTCCTGCTCAGTTTTGATTCTGCAACAATGTCCAAGGAACACCTTCAAGAAACACCTTAGAAACAGGTATTTTAATGCCAATTAAAAGGAGATCCATTATCTAAACAAGTGAAAACAGTTCCATTACATCAGTCCCAATCATTTGTCACAATGAAAACTTCATTCTCATTTAAGATGCTTAGATAATAGTTTGAAAAACTTGGGACTTGGCAATAAATTGGCTGACCCAAAAAAATTCAAGAACTCAAGGAAAAACTCAACAAATTTTCTACATTAAAAACCTATGTTCCCCTAGGATGCATTCCCTGCCCTAAATTCCCTCGTCCCCTATAGGGGGCATTTTGGGGTTGTGGGGATAAGTAGGAAAGGTCCCTTCCCCATCCCCCTTTTTTATGCAAAATCAGGAAACATTTCTAAGATGTCCAAAAATAAGAAGGGATCACCTGGGTAGATTAGCCATCCTCGAGAGGGCTAGGGAGTGTGCAAACCATTCTAGGGACAGCTAGTCATCCCCAGACACACCTAGGCACATTTTTGGAGCTTTTACAAAAAAATACATTTTTTATTTGAAAAAAAGGGATGGGTTGGCCATGAAGGTCTGTGTGGTTTTGAAGGTCTTCATTTAGGCTTGGTGGTAAGGGGCTCTACCCCTCAACCTTTTCTTGTATTTTGATAGGGAGTGCACCAAGGGTGCTTACCCTAAACCCCGCAAGAGACATTTCCCCTTAACCCCATTGGGGGGCGTTTCCCCCAAACCCTCATGAGGGGCGATACCCCTTAGCCTTATTGGGGACATCGCCCCCAAAACCCCACCAATTTATAAGTCTAACCAAGTAATAGACCAATGATTAATCATGATCACAAAATCTACAAAATAAAAGCACATATTCCCTATTGCATATCTCTACATCTTCACAATTGAAATCACAACCAAGGATTATTTTGTTTCATACATTGGACAACCTATTCAATATACAAGGACTACCACAGAAAAAGTTGCATACTACAATCATTATATTGTTGAATACAACTTAATTCATAGTTGCGAAGAAATGCCACTTTCATAATGCAAAAATGTATCAATCATACCCTACATAGACAACTCATAGAATAATCCCATTATTAGTATCCCAATTGAGGTCAAATTGGAACATAACCAATTATCTTTTTACTTAGTCGTTCCTCTTTGTTAATGAGTTTGACAACATAAGATGCAATCTTGAAGGCTTCAGGAAAACTTCAATAATAATCCCACTTGAATATACACACCAATCAAGCATGTCTTTATTAACTTATGCACACATATATATATAAATCTACATCATAAGTTCTATTCAATTACCCATGTCCACAAAGGTTCTATAATGTCTATGATGAATGCTTGAACAAAGTTATCATATGAATATTTCAAATTTCTTTCCATTTTAAAATTTTCCCTATTTTTTAATAGTAATCTTCTAAAAAATGGCCTTAAAAAAAATCTATCTCAAAAATGCATCCCCCTATCCCCTACTATCCCCATCTCAGAAACTTAGGGGAGCATGGTAAAAAAACACAAAATTGTAAAACAAAATTCTTCGAAAACATGCATACTACTGAATTTAAGGAACATATTACTAATTTTCTTCATATATAAACCAAAATTATACCTCAATACACATCATAGACCAAAAAACAAGTTCAATACATATCAACTTGAAGTTTCAATATAAATAAAAGTTAAAAATTATAGTTTCAATGTTCATAATCAATAAATTTCTTCTACAACTAAAGTTCAAGAAAGGCTATCATTGTGTAAGTATCCTTGAACTAGATGGTCCTATGCAATAGCTTTATGAGGATGAGCACACACTTATATTGAGAGGGGGGGTGAATCAGTATAAGATAATATTTTACTTATTTAAAATTTAACAACCACAATAATAGCAATCATGCAAGATCTAGCAAATAAGTAAACACAAGATTTACGTGGAAGCCCTTTTGGAGAGAAAACCATAAAGAAAGACTGCTTGGATCTATTAACCAAATCTAGCCAAAAATAAAATTCTCTTACGAAGATTTGTAGGCACCAATCCACTGGAGACACCAATCCCCACTACTAAGTACCAACTTAGCAAGAAACACCAATCTCTTCAATTAGGAGGCACCAACCTCCAAATGAACAAAGTGTTCGCCTTCTTGAATATTGCTTCTTCAATGGATGATGATCATTTGAATCTCCTTCATAAAATCTGCTTGCAAATGATGCAATGTTTTTCACACATGTATTATCCTTCAAAAATCTGTTTGTATTAGAATGATATCACATTTTCACATACTCAACTCCAACTTCTCTTCTCTTGTTTTATATCCCCCTTATGCCTCTTCATGAAGAGAGGCGACCTCTCCTAAGGGAGTCGTCCTTTTCAAAAGGAGGCATCCCTTCCTTTTTTAATTCATTTTAAAATGGGACAACTTGTCCCTAGACATGGGTGCCAAGGTGAATGGGGTCGGCCAGCTTAGCCCAAAATTCAAACAAAATATTTTTCTTTTAATGTATTTTTCTATAATAATTATTTCTACATAATTTTCCTTCTTCAACAATAATAATAAATTATTAGAATATTAACTCTCCTTTGACATCAATGACAATATTTCCAGCAATCTCCTCCTTTGTCATTAATGGCAACCTTGCAAAGAAATTATCTATGAATACTACAAGAACATAATTCTCCCCCTTACAGTAATTCTCCCCCTTTGACATCATTGACAAAGACATCATGGAGCTGAAAGATAATGCAATGATTAGCTCCCCTTGAATTTGTGCTTCTCCTCAAGAACTTAGTGACTAGCTAAAAAGATATCACTCCTAACTTCTACCTAAGATACTCAAAAGTCTCTTTTGGAAGGGGCATCATGAAAATATTTGTAACCTGCTCTTTTGTGGCAATGTATTCCAACTTAACATGCTAATCGGCTATGTGTTCTCTTAAGAAATGATACTTGATAGGAATATGTTTTGTCCTAGAGTGCGTAACAGGATTCTTTGAAATATTTATTGCACTATTGTTGTCACAAAATATTGAAATTGGATGATCATATTCCACCTTGATGTCTTCCAATGTCTGCTTCATCTAAAGAACTTGTGTGCAACATGACACTATTGCTATGTATTCTGCCTCTGCTATGGATAAATAAACAGAAGCCTGTTTCTTGCTTAACCAAGATACTAGACTATTTCCAAGAAAGAATGCTCCTCCAATTGTACTCTTCCTATCATCCACACTACCTACCCAATCTACATTTGTATATGCTACTAGAGTGAAATTTTCACCTCTTGAATACCACAAACCAAAGTCCAACATGTCCTTTATATATTTAAATATTCTTTTGATTGCTTGCACATGAGTTTCTTTTGGTGCTACTTGAAAACATGCTACCATGCCTACTACTTGCATAATGCTTGGCCTTGATGCTATCACATATAGTAGGCTGCCAATCATGGACTTGAACAGTGTTTGATTTGCTTTAGGAGATTCATCATTTTTGCTTAATTTACACCTTGTGACCATGGGTGTGCTAACTGGTGCACAATCTTCCATTCTACATTTTTTTAACATCTCCTTGATGTACTTGGTTTGTAAGATGAATATGCCTTTGTCAAATTGAGAAATTTATAAACCGAGAAAGAATGAAAACTTACCAAGAATAGACATCTCAAATTATTTTTGCATATCCTTTGCAAACTCTTGGCACATTTGGTTGCTACTACCTCCAAAGATGATATCATCTACATAAACCACAACAATCAACCAGTTTTCACCTTCAGTCTTGATATAGAGAATACTATCACCAATTCCTCTTTTGAAGCCTTGTTGTTGTAGATATTTATTAAGTCTTGAATACCAAGCTCTAGGGGATTGCTTTAGCCCATAGAGTTCTCTCTTCAATTTGCACACATAATCCTTATTTTCTAATAATATGAACCCTTTTGGTTGTTCAATGTATACCTCTTCCTCTAAATTGCCATTGAGGAAGGCTGACTTAACATCCATTTGATAGACTTGAAATTTCTTGAAACAAGAAAATGCCAAGAACATTCTGATAGATTCTACTTTTGCAACACGAGCAAAAGTTTCTTCAAAATCAATACCTTCAACTTGAGTATAACCCTTACAAACTAACCTTGCTTTATTTCTTATCACTTGTCTATCTTCACTCAACTTATTCCTAAAAACCCACTTGGTAACAATCCCATTCTTATGTTTTGGTCTTGGAATGAGTTCCCATGTCTCGTTTTTTTTCAATTTGATTCAATTTTTCTTCCATAGCATCAATTCAATGCTTGTCTTCGCTTGCTTCTACAATGTCCTTAGGCTCTATTTTTGATAGTAAGGAGAGGTTTGCATGTTTTGATGCACTAGCTAATCTTCTTCTAGTCTATACTACAGTATCTTTATCACCAAGAATTAGATTTTCTAAATGATTATTCTGGACAAATGTAGATGGTTCCTTTGTATCTTTTCGTTCTATTTCTTCTTTTTCATCATCATCATCTTCTTCATCTTCATCTTCTTCTTCTTCTTGTTTGCAGCTTGACTCCTCTAGGTGATCATTTGCTTGGACTTTCTCTTTTTGATACCTTACACTATCCACTTTTACATTGGCACTTTCTACAATTTTCTACAATCTTTTATTTTAACATCTATAAGCCTTACTTCTTGAGGAATAACCAAGAAAGATGCCTTCATCAAATTTGGAGTCAAATTTTCCCAAATCATCATCTCTGTTATGTAGCACTTACTCCTGAAATTTTTGAATTATTTAACTGTTGTTGGTCTACCCTTCCATAATTCATAAGGTGTCTTGTTGTTGTTGACTTTGATTTGCTCTCTATTCAGAATATAGACTTATGTGTTAACTGCTTCTCTCCAAAACATGTCTAATAGCTTGAATTCATTCAACATTGTTCTAGCCATCTCTTATACAGTTTGATTCTTCTTTTCTACAACTCATTCTGTTGTGGAGTCCTTGCAGTTGAGAAATGTCTCTTTATTCCATGATGTTCACAAAAGTCTTAAATTCATTTGAGGTAAACTCATCTCCTCAATTAGATCTCAAGTACTTGATTTTTAAACCAATTTCATTTTCAATCAAGGCTTTAAAAACTTTAAACTTCTCAAATGCTTTAGATTTTTCTCTTAGGAAGGTAACCCATGTCATTCTAGAGTAATCATCAATAAGCAATATAAAGTAACTTTCACCTTGCAAACTTTGTGTTCTTGTAGGCCCATAGAGGTCTGTATGGACAAGTTCCAATGGCTTTGTTGTTGAGTACTCCTTTTGACTTGAAACTTGCTCTTGTTTGCTTCCCATGCTAATTTTCCTTGCAAAGAGTATTTGAAGGTTTAGCAATCTTTGGCATATCTCCCACAATTTGTAACTTGGTGCTAATTTTCACTAGATTGTCAAAATTCATTTCGCCCATTCTTTTAGGCCATAACCAGCTTTCATATGTTTGTCCCATATAGAATTTTTCTCTTTTGATCTCACTAAGGATGTATAGGTTATTTGGTATTCTATTAACATCTGCAACTATTTTTCTTGTATTTTCCTTCCTTATCTCACAAACGTGAGCATGAAATGTGAGGGTGTGTCCTTGATCACACATTGGACTAACACTAAAAAGATTATGCTTCAAACCTTCAACATACAAAACATTTTATGTTTTTGTCTTTCCAATGTCAAGACTAAGAGTACCTTTTCCAATGATCCTTGCTATAGCATTATCTGCAAATTTTATTGTCCCTTTGTTTCCTTCCTTCAAAGTGAGAAGCTTGCTCTTGTCCCCTATCATGTGGCTTGAGCATCCACTATCAATGTACCATTGGTTTCCTTCATTTTGGGCATGAAAAGCTATTTGCACAAGCATATATTTCTCCTTCTTTTGTTTTTCTTGCTCCTACTTCCTTTCCAAACTTTTGTAGGTTTTTCCTTTTTCTTACCAAGTGTATCCACTTTCTTGTTCTATCTAGGAGGTTCCACAAAATCACTTCTATAGAAGCGTGTTGTATGACCATAGTTGCACTTATAGTACATATTGTTTTAATCCAAAAAAAGAGCAAACGAATTGTAGTTTCTATTTAAGAACCCATAAGAACTTCCATTTTTGTTTCATACAAAATTATTTCTTGCATGTGCCCTATAATCAATTGCTTTATGACCAAAATAATTACAAAAAAAGCAATAACCAAAGAAAGAATTTTGGAACTTGGTCATGTATGACTGTCTTCGAGGGAAAGATCTTCTAAATTTATTCTTGTTGTCTTTGTGAGGAGTATTGGTTTTTTGTAGGATATCATGTTCTTTCTTCTTGTTGCTATCACTATTGATGGACCTATTGAGTGCATCTACATAGCCTTTAGGATTTTCTTCATTTATCTTCTTTGGTGGTTTTGTAGCCTTAGAATTTGGATCTTCTTTAGCAGTGCTTTGATTTTCTTCGTAGCCAAGACCAATTGTAATGAATGGTGACCTTTGGCAATTTATGATGTCATCTAAGATTTTAGTACCCTTCTCAAAATTTAAGCTTTTGTTCAATTGAGCGGTTGTTTTCTCCAATTCCTTCCTTAAAGAAACAAGTTCAGATTCTAGCTTCTCATTTTTTTCTTCCTTTGTCTTTAGCTGGATTCTCACCTCCTCTTCTATCCATTTTGCCTCCTCTAGTTGAATCATTAGGCTGCTGATAATCTTTTTTCATTCCTCAAGGATTTATGAAAAAATTTCTCTTGAAACACAATTCTCTTCTTCATATTTTTTAAGCTGCAACTTTTGTTTCAAATTCCTTTTCTTAAGCTTCTTGATTTCGCTTAAGGCTCAAATGAGTTCTTCTTTAAGATCCACTTCTCCATCAATCTCAACATTTTCTTCCTTTTTTGAATCTATCTTTGTTTTTCCCTCTCACAATGTTATCTTCATCTTCAATGACACCACTCCTTGTTTCTATTGCCATGAAGAGAGTTTCTTCTCTATCACTGTCTGTGATACTTTCATCGCTTTTCTCAGATGAGCTACTATCCCCTTTGGAATGGAGGCTTTTCTTGTGTTTATGGATGTTCTTCTTCTTTTCATGTTTACCTTGTTTATAGCTCTTTTTGTATTGATGATGTTTGCTCCCTTTCTTTATGTTGTGATCTTTTCATCATCACTACTATCATTTTATGCGTGTGGAAACCTAGCAACAAAATGTCCTACTTTTCCACATTTAAAAATTTTAAATGGTAGCTTAACTTTGTATTTACCGAATCCTTTCTTAAGCTTTCTCACAAAATGAGCTTACTTTGCATCTGATTCGTTGTCAAAGCTATATCTTGATTCAGGCTCTTTATTCTTCACCTTCTTTGAAGCTTTGAAGGAAACTTCTCATTTTGATGACTTCTCCTTTTCAGTTCTCATTTCATATGCCATGAGGATCCCATGCAATTCATCCCTATTAAAATATCCAAGTCCATTTATTCAGTGAGCAAAACTTTTGCATCAAATCTTAAGGGGAGAGACCAAAGTAATTTTGCATAATCATTGAATCTTCAACCTTTCACCAAGTCCTCTGATGGTGTTGACAATTTCATCCACATGAAAGAGATAGGCTGCAATATTTTCTTCGTCTTTCATTTTCAAGCTCTCAAATCGTCTTCTATGGGTTTGGAGCTTAGCCTTCTTAACTTTTTTTTTAATCAGCTCCTTAAGAATTTTTAGTCTGGCTTGAGCCAAGAAGTGGGAATTTTTAGCCTAGCCCAGTCCAAGGGAGGCCACAAATGAGGGACCTCCTCCTCGGCATGAATGCAATTGAACAATCCAAACCCACAAGCACGGTAGCCTAGTAGGGGCCCAAGGCCCACGAGCACACTGGCCCAACGAGGGAATGGGCCTCAGGCATGAACGTATGGCACATGACATGAACTCCATCAACAACCTCAACGTTGCGAGTCAAGCCTGCGAGCACATTGGATCAACGAAGGCATAGTGCCTACGATCACAATGGCTCAACAAAGGTTTGAGCCCTAGTGGCCACAACAATGCCACCACTTAACCATTACACTATGGGATGAACCCCCTTAGCCTTCTTAACTTTGTCATCACCTTCATAGATGTTTTTAAGTTTGTCCGAGATTTCTTTTTCCAAGTCACAATACATTACCTTGAAAAACTCTAATTCGAATAGACCACACAAAATAGCATTCATGGATTTCAAATGCATTGTTTTCACTAGCCTTCTTTCCAGCCTAATCTGTTGGTGGAGATGTCAGAGCCATATAACCATTTAGCATTGATTGTCAAATATCAAAGCCAAGAGCCGGTAGATAAGTTTGCATCCTTATGCTCCAAAATGCATAGTTTGTTCTGTCAAACTATGGAGCTCTATTTGAGGAGAAACCTTCTTGACTAGCCATGTGTGCTCTTGAGAACTACCTTCTAGTGGTTAGACTATCTCTAAAAGAATACGATCTATTACCAATTGATGAGAACACACTTACACTAAGGAGGGTTGAATCAATATAAGATAATATTTTACTTATTTAAAATTTAACAACCACAATAATAGAAATCATGCAAGATCTAGCAAATAAGAAAAGACAAGATTTACATGGAAACCCTTTCGAGAGAAAATTACAAAGAAAGATTGCTTGGATCTACTATCCAAATCCATCCAAAAACAAAATTCTCTTACAAATATTTGTAGGCACCAACCCATTGGAGACACGAATCCCAACTACTAAGCACCAACTTAGCAAGAGACACCAATCTCTTCAATTAGGAGGCACCTACCTCCAAATGAACAATGTTTTCACCTTCTTGATCATTTGAATATCCTTCATAAAATCTGCTTGCAAATAATGCAATGTTTTTCACACATGTATTCTCCTTAAAAAATCTGCTTGTATTAGAATGATATCACTTTTTCACACACTCAACTCGAATTTCTCTTCGCTTGTTTATATCCCCCTTATGCCCCTTCATGAAGAGAGGCGACCTCTCCCAAGGGAGTCGTCCTTTTCAAAAGGAGGTGTCCCTTCCTTTTTTTATATTTTTAAAAAATGAGACTTGTCCCTAGACATAGATGCCAAGGTGAATGGGGTCAACCAACCCAACCCATAATTCAAACAAAATATTTTTCTTTTAATTTATTTTTTTGTAGTAATTAACTTCTACATAATTTTCCTTCTTCAACATTAATAATAAATTATCAGGATATTAATTCCCCTTTGACATCAATGACAATATTTCCAGCAAAGAGCATGCTATGAATGCAATAAATCCCCCATTGATGGCTTGCCTTCTCCCTCGTCATATGTTGCCACTTCCACTTGCCACTCCATTGCCTCTCTCTCGAAATCAACCAGATCATTCTTAATTATCTAAGTTGTCGGTTTTGGTATGGGTTCAGATACAGGTATGAGTACAGGTACAAGTACAACAATCTTTTTTCCTTGGGTACGAGTACGGGAATATATATGTATGTATGTATCTATACACATATAACATATATACATACATATACATATATACATATATGCATACATAAATGCATACATATGCATATATATTTAACAACAAACCATACCCAATGTCTCCAAAAAGCTAGCATTTCCTATTACTGCACCAATTACCTACCTGTTTACATGTGTACATATCATGTATGTATATATACATACACATATAACATAAATACATACATATACATATATACATACACATATACATACATAAATACAAACATATGCATATACATTTAACAACAAACCATACCCAATGTCTCCAAAAAACTAGCATTTCTTTTTATTGCACCAATTGCCTACCTGTTTATGTATGCATGTATCATGTATGCATATATACATACACATATAACATAAATATACATAAATACATACATATACATATATACATACACATATACATACATAAATACATACATATGCATATACATTTAACAACCAACCATACCCAATGTCTCCAAAAAGCTAGCATTTCCTATTATTGCACCAATTACCTACCTATTTATGTATGTATGTATCATGTATGTATATATACATACACATTTAAACATAAATACATACATATACATATATGCATACACATATACATACAAAAACATACATATGCATATACATTTAACAGCAAACCATACCTAATGTCTCCAAAACTTTGGTATTTCTTGTTACTGCGCCAATTACTTACCCGTTACTCATTAACTTACATTAAAATGCTTTAAAAAATTACCCTTTTTTTTGGGGGGGCGCCCTTGGATCCCCTTGGGTTCGGCTGGGTTCTTCTTGGGTTCTCCCAAGGTCCTTCCCAGGCACCCCGGGTTCCCGAAGGACCCACAGGGAACTCAGGGTGCCCGGGAAGGACCCTAGGAGAACAAACAACAAACCCAAACTGAACCAAAACCCACAACGAATTTTGTCGAGTATGAGGGGGTAAATAGGAGGACCCAATAACTTAGTTAATTATCAATGGTTCCACATCGTCAATGAC
The DNA here is from genome assembly GCA_007258455.2 of Sequoia sempervirens. Lineage (NCBI taxonomy): Eukaryota > Viridiplantae > Streptophyta > Pinopsida > Cupressales > Cupressaceae > Sequoia > Sequoia sempervirens. Next base: position 139,256,447 of record VDFB02000008.1, read on the forward strand.
CCAATCAAAATATAGATCAAAGATGTCAAAGTCAAGAGCCACAATTGTCTCCCGCCGCTTTACCTTATTTGTGCACAATCGAAGGTGTTATGCACAAGGAAAAAGTCACAACCAAAAGTGCTATAGGGCTGGGATAAAATATGGATGACAAGACTTTAAAGATTAGATGTTGTTGCACAAAAATCTTTCCACCACTATAAGATTTGGCTGAAAAGCCTACCCAAGATGTAAACGAATGAAGGAAAGCAAATATAGAAATCAGAAATTAGCAAGAATAAATTGTATTCTACTCAAGAGAAAGCAAAGCTTACAATGAGTTTGAGAATTGACATTAGATTTTATTATTACAAAGGGAACCCCTTGGTTATATAGGCCAAGGTGAAGGATAAGATATCATAAGATTATGACAAGTATATTAATCTTATGATATGGGACATAAAGTGAATAAGTATCATAAGATTGTGACAAGTGTCTTAATCTTATGATATGAGACATAAATTGATAAGTATCACATGTGGACCCTAAGTAAACTTAAGTAATAAGGTATAAAAAGGGCTTAAGCAGATAACTAGCTAGGAAATGAACTAGTTAGATAAAGTACCCCTTTAACACCAACACCCCCTTAAGTGCATTTTAGGGAGAAGTAGACAATGCAAAGATGCAAAGATGGGTCCCAGCTACTAGGCCTGATGAGGTACCCATGTACAAGAAATCTCTCACAAATGGAGAAAAGGAGAAAACCCGTGGGACAAAAATCTGCTCCCAAAGAGAGAAAAAAATAGGGAAAATGCTCTCAAGAAAATGCGAAGGACAAAACCCCACGTGAGGAAAAAGTCCCCCCCACAAGAGAAAATGAATAGAGAAGGTCAAGTGAACCCCTCCTGAATGTACAATATCCTGCACTAATGGTGGATGCTCAACATAGAACTCTGAAGATGGTCCAAGATCGTTGAACAACCTTCCTCCCCGTAGGAAGAAATAAATAAAATGATACATGCAAGATAGCTTCCCATTCCTGAAAGGAATAAGTTTCTGGAATTTTCTCAAATGCCAAATGTTAAAAGTCTCAATCTTAACTAAAGAAGGTGACAATGTAGAACAATGTGAAGACTAATGTAGAGCATGGACCAAAGATGATGACAAGCCCTCCAAAAGCTACTCCAAAAAGATGCCAAATGGTGAAAAGCATTGATATAAAGAATCAAGTACCACTGCAGAAGATGTCAACATGAATGGAAACTGAGTTGAAATTGTCAACTCATCAGTATCTGCAAAATCTGTCACTAAGGAAGCATATGAATGTAGAGGAGCAAGAAGATCGAAATGTACCCATTTACAAATAGATGGGAATGGAGAAAACCCATTGGGAACAAAACTCCTAATCAATTATGTCCAAACTCCAAAAAACAGATGAAATTGTTACCACCGATGAAAAATTGCTAATGAATATCCCACACTGCAACATGAATACTTAGATCAAAATCAAAGAGACCACTGCACAAGTATCAACTAGATACACTTGAATGTTCGAAATTACGGATTTGGTACATAGTTTGTATGAGTATCTTTGATTATGGACACTGCTCAACTGAATATTAGTTGAAAATACAAGTACCAAGTCTTTGGGTGTAGAACTTGACCCTTTGAATACAAGATCGCTTTCATAACAGGAGTGTCTATATTATATCTAGTCCATCGCACCAAAAATGCATAGGTAACCAACCGCTGCTTTCGCTATGTATATAAGAACTAGCGCTTAATACATAGATCAATCCAAGAAGAATGCAATATTAAAGATGTGGCATATTACACTTTAAGTGACAAGATTGTGGCACTTTATTTTAGTTCATTTACAACATCTTTTACATAGAAGAGTTATTTGGACAACAATAATGCAAATCTGGAAACTCTGATGAAGAAGCCATGCAAAAATCAACTCCAAATTGGACAACTAGATGTGGTCGTTTAAAGAAGCCCTCCGATTGGGATGTTGCCATAATGTCAAGAGTGACTGGCCCCTATTGGCTGCCGGTTGGAGGAACGAGACAGATGAACCAACATGGAGCTCAACGATCAATCAAATTTTTTTCCAATTTTGCTTATTAATGAAATTTAAAAAAAAAATTATTAAAATATATTAATAAAGAAATTTTTACTTTATTTTATTTTAAAAAACTTGATTAAAAATGAATTAAACTTTAATAAAAAAAATATTAAAGAAAAACTTAATTAAAAAGTTTTATTTAATAAAAAAAACTTTAATAAAAAATTTATTAAAGAAAACCTTATTAAAAAGTTTTATTTAAGGGAGAGTGGTGGAGAGTGGCGACAAAGGCTTTGAAGGCCTGCATAGGCTAGGGGAAACCCTAGCCGTGTTTCTTCCTGTGTGCATGCACTGGGGGGGTTCGTTTGAGGGTGGTCTGGTGTACTATGTGCCTGAGTTGGGGGTGGCGTTCCTTGGTGTGGCATGGAGTTGTTTGGAGTGGATTTTTTGCTACAGTTTCATTGGGTTTAAATTCCTTTTTTACTACATGTAGTGGATTTGGGGCTCTCTTTCTACCATCGTGGTGATCCCTGTGTTTGTTGTTCTCCAGAGGTATGGATCTAGCAAATCCTTCTTCCTCTTTGCATGCAAAGGTCATGGAGCATCTTAACAAAATTTTGACTGGTGAAGATTCTTCATTGGAGAAAGGATTACCTAGAATCTTTTAAGTGAATGGCTATTTGGAGAGATGCCAAGAGCGTCTTGTCTTGGTGATTCAGTCGAAATCAGTCTCAGGGATGTTGTTTACCTAAGCAATCATGCTCTAATTTGTTAACTCATGGGGCTTCAACTTTCTTTGCCAATTTTAAAATCTTGGGCTCGGTAGATTTGGAACCCTGAAGGTGATATGGAGCTAATGATGGCTGCCAACAATTACTTTCTAGTTGTGTTCACATGCATGGCGGACAAAAATAAAGCTTTTGAAGGTGGACCTTATTTTTATAACTAGGTTGGGCTCTTCATGAAACCCTGGCACGTGGGGTTCAATTCGGTTGAGGAGATCCTTACAAGAGTCCCTATCTCGGTTCATCTTCCATGACTTCCATTGGAATTTTAGAGGAGAAACATTTTGCATATGATTGCTCTTTTGCTAAGAAAACCAGTTGGTTCGGCTCAACAAACTCTGGATAGAAAGGTAATTCCATATGCTCGAATCTATGTTGAAATTGATTTAAATTTTTCCAAATTTTGTGGAAATATGCTTTGGATCCTCTTCTTGGATTCAACAACTCGACTATGAAACCCTTCCTTTTAGATCTCGATTTTGTCATGAGTATGGGCATCTGCAAAGGAAATTCCCTTGATTCAATCAAGTGGTTGGTGCAGCTAATGCTACCTCCAACTCTACTCCTAAGAATGATTTGACGGGGCGGAAGATAAGGAGGGCTTTATTCTTGTTAAGCCTCACAATAAGGGGAGAGGTCAAAAGAGAACCCTCAAGGACAGACAAAATGATGGGATCTTTAATCAGTTTGATGTTTTGGAGGACTTAATTCAGGAAGAGGGGATTCCAGTTGAGCTACCTTTTGGTGTTAAGTCCTTGGGATTGACCTTGTCGCAAGACAAAGAATGATAATCAAAGTTTGCATTTGGTGGATTTGCAAGTTGGTCAGATGGATTCATATTTACCCTCTCGAATACTGGTCGTATCAAAACCAAGTAGGCCTTTAGTCTTGAAGGATGTTGGATCCTTAGTTGATCCAATTCCTTCTCAAGTGAAGGAGGATTTGGATTCTAGGAAAAGTAGTGGGGCGTTGCATGCCTTGGGTATGCAGCAAAAGCCCCTTAAAAAGGGGCCTTTGGAGAAATCATCTAAGGTGGGACGTAAGAAAGACCTAGAGAAGGTAAAATTAATTGGTGAGACATTGGTGGATTTTGTGTTAGTGAAAACCATTGACTCCCACTTCTCCCATTCTCACAAATGATTATTATTTCATGGAATATGAGCATGAATAGCATCCCTAGACAAAAGGCTATTCGTGAGATGATTGATACTCATTATCTTGATATTGTCTTTCTTCAGGAAACTAAATTGTCAATGGATGGAATGTTGAATAGAGCTCCTAGTATCTAGAATCGTGGATCTTGTTAGTGTGTTGGGGCTCATGGTAATTTTGGTGGTGTGGCTTGTTTTTGGGATCCAAGGAAGGTTGTTCCTCTTTGGTGGATCTCGATTCGCTCTCCTATTTCTATCGTTGTTTCTAGTTTGGATTCTGATAAAACCGTTGATGCAAGGTAGCTTCGGTCAGATATAAATGATGATTGTTGAGAGCATCATCATCATTTATATGTGATCGAAATTACTCATTAGTTATATTTCTAAAATTGAGAAAGTCGAATTAAAGAAATTTGATATATATAAATAAATTGGACTTTGCTTTATTCTCATCGCTGGATGCTTACACTGTTTTGTTTTGTTTATACACCAATTAAGTTTTAATCTGGCTGTGAGGAACTCGCACCCATCAAGGGACACGTCCCATGAAAGGACGTGTCTTCACTTTGTGAAGACACGCTCTCTCATGAGACACATCTTTCCTTGGAGGCGCGTATCTTTGTGGAGGTGCGTCTCCTCTCTCTTGTATAAAGCATGATGGAAATCATTGAGTATGAACATTGAAATTTATTAATGTTCTGCATTCAGTACATTTTGCATTAAGAGAAGAGTTCAAAAAAATCGTATTTGTCTTAGAATTTATCACTTAGAATCTCAGACCTTAGTTTGTTCTTAGTTTTAGGATCCCATTCTGATACAGATTTGTTTACATTTACAAAAACTTATCTTTTCACTAATAATTATGCTCCTACTGATCTTCTTGGAAAATATCAGCTTTGGTCTCATGTTAGATACATTCAGTCTCTTGCTCCCTTTCTTCCTTGGGTCATAGCAGGTGACTTTAATGTTGTTTCTTGCTTGGAGGTGTAGATGTTATAATTGTGAAACAAGAACAAAACCACGAGCCACAAGATCAAACAACAAACAAAGACACCTTCCACGCAAGAGATCTACAAACAAGAATTGCTATATTCATCAACAAGGAAAAGTTACAGAAGAGGCTTTCAAGAAGATACGAAAGTCGTGATTTTTCCCGTGAATAATATCCGAGAGATATTTACAATAAGGGTTGACTACTTATAAGAGAAAAGCCCTAAATGAGAAAGGGATTAGATCATGACAAGTGTCAACATCACATGAAATGTGACATATTGATCTAATATAAGCTCAACTAATAAAGCATTCCTAAGTTTAGCTAAAGTGTGAAAATAAATTAGACTAATAATCAATTAAAGATTAATTAATTATTAGCTAATGTATGATAACTCTAACAGCTCCCCTTAAGATGAACTTAGGGAGTACCTAAAAACCTTAAAAAGAATGCAAGATGGATCCCGGAAAACAAGGCCAAGTAAGGTACCTATGTACAAACATAAGATCTCTATAATGTCGAGAAATAGAGAAAACCTCATGGGAAAAACTCTACTCCAAAAAGAGATGAAAGCCAAGTGAAGGACTAAAGAAGCCTCCAAACATGGCAAGGTTGTCCCAAAAGATAGGAACAAAGAGAACACCACAAAGCATGAAGAAGCTGCAAACACTGTCGAAGAATGACTATTATAATGTCGAAAGAATAACCTTCGCTGAAACATCTGATGATCAAGATCAAGAAAACAAGAATCTGTATGAGTGCCCCCAACGACACTACTTGAATCTGATGGCAAACAAAGACAAACACCTGGAACTCGAAGATACAGATGGCAAAGGTACCAAAACTCTGAAGAATTGATCAAGTCAAAATGGAAGTCGCCTCCAAAAATAGGAATGCAAGAGTGTCCACATGGTAAGTGCTCCATCTCACCGAAATGCACGGGTAACCAGCCGCTACATCTGCCTAGTACATAGGAACAAATATTGTATACATAGCTCACTCCAACGCGAAACCAAGAAAGCAATAGCACAAACTGTAGAAACCCCCTCATAATGCTGAAAAGGGAGAGGTGTGACAGGTACACTGAAATTGAATGCCAGAATGTAGTGCATAAAGAGGAACCAAGAGCATCTGAAGGTGCAGGCATGAAAGTACAAGCAGATAGAAAGGATGTGAAAACAAAAGTCACATATGCATGAGAAAGGTATGAAGGCAAACAAAGGCAAACATCAACCCCCATGGCACTTTGTATCAGAGTGCGAGTACAACGAGGCACAAAGTGATATGCAAGATCCCATAACTACACATACAAAGCTGAGGCACTTTATCTCAGTGTGTTTACAAAAATAATAAGTGCTTACAATGGAAGCTCAGAATGTCATAAAAAGACATGAGACTAGAAATACATTAAAAACAGCCAAAAACGAAGCAATCCATGCAAACGAAAAGTTTCCAAGAGCTAAAATGTTCAAGTAATTCACCAAAGTACGAAAACACAAAAATCTGAATAAAATGTACCTAGAGAAGAATCTAGGAAAATTGCATAGATGGAATTGAAGAGCTCTGAAAGACGGTTCCAACGCTGCTGAGACCATGAAAAATGGAGAAACTGGTCAAAAGTTACGAGCTCGGGACTGAAAAAAGCTGCTCTGACTTCAACTGACTGCAGAATGCACCAGCAGCAAAATGAAGTGATGAGACCCACACCACTAGAAAGTTGGTGGAACCAGTTTTTCAATGATATCTCGTTTTCCAAAAAACAATATCATATGCAAAAGTTATGGCCAAAAAAAAAAAGCTCCCTTGAAACCAAAAAGGGGTCAAAGGGGACCATGCCCAGGCATTCATATGATGATGTCATGCTGACATCAACGAATATTCCCAGAATATTCCCTTTTACCGAAATAAAAATGGTCCAGTGTTGTTGGGAAAAATGACGGAATATTCTCCCTGAAACAAAATATTCCCCTGGCATTGGCGGAAGAAGATGATGTCATCGGGAAAAAATGTCATTCGTCAGAAAAAGCAAATCAGCCACCGGAAAAACCAAAAGATTGTCGCCGGTGGTTTGGAATGCTACCGGTGGGCTAGGAGAACCCGTCGGTCGACATGTAACAGCCATCGGGCAAAACTAAACGCCGCCAGAATTTTTAATGAGGCCGCCGGTCGACATGTAACAGCCGTCAGGCAAAACTAAACGCCGCCGGAATTTTTAATGAGGCCGCCAGTCGGTGAGGGGGCATAGCAAATGGCAAGAAAACCGCCGGTAAAGGCAATTTGAGCTGTCAGCAAACTTTGTGGAGGTCGTCGGAGGCCCTTTGGGCCCTGCAAGTCCTACTAACGCAGGTACTTGCGGGTACCTGCTAATAAATGCGCCCAAAAAAAACAAAAGAGAATTTTGCCCCATATTTTTTTGAAGCACAAAAAACTTTTACAATTTTTTTAATTTTTTGATAAAAAATTAAAACCAAAAAAGGAAAAAAAATTACCAGGCCTATAGAAAAGAAATACTCAATCCGCACGCAAACGGCCTTACGACGCTGTACGGGCAAAATTTTTTTGCCTTAGAAGTAAACTACTCAAATTTGGACGTTTGGACAGTTGATTTTAGGGTTTTTGGTCCTTTTGAGTGCGATGGTGATGTCTGTTTGGGCTCAAAACGCACCAAATATACAGCTACCCTCCAAATCTAGAGACAAAGCAACCGCTTCAAAACTTTGTAGATCTAGCGTCTCCAAAATTTGCAAAGAAACCAAAGGGGATTCAGATTTGAAGTCTGCAACCCTTGTTGAAGAAGAAAAACCTCATAAATCGAGAAGGGGTTCGCTGAATCCACACTTTGATACCATGTTATAATTGTGAAACAAGCACAAAACCACAAGCCACAAGATCAAACAACAAACAAATACACCTTGCACGCAAAAGATTTGCAAACAAGAATAGCTATATTCATCAACAAGGAAAAGTTACAAAAGAGGCTTTCAAAAAGATATGAAAGCCGTGATTTTTCCCGTGAATAATATCCGAGAGATATTTACAATAAGGGTTGAATGCTTATAAAAGCAAAGCCCTAAATGAGAAAGGGATTAGATCATGACAAGTGTCAACATCACATGAGATGTGACATATTGATCTAATATAAACTCAACTAATAAAGCATTCCTAAGTTTAGCTAAAGTGTGTGAGAATAAATTAGACTAATAATCAATTAAAGATTAATTAATTATTAGCTAATGTATGATGACTTTAACAGTAGACACTAAAAATTGTTCTAATTAAATAATCTTATTATATAATTAGATTAACCTCATTCCTCTAAATTCATATTTCTTCTTATCCATATAATTAAATAATTATTTAATTATTCTAACTATTCTCTAAGGCTAATTGTTTAATTAATTGACCACTTTTTAAATAATTGTCTTTAATTATTTAATCTTTAATATTCCTCATAATTAAATAAATATGTTTACTTATTTAATTAACTAGTTTCTAAATTCTTTTATACTTAAATAAATATTTTTATTTATTTATTTAATTATCTATATGGGTGTGAATAAATAAATAATTTTTATTTATTTATTACACTTGCTTTCTTTCTTCAATCTTTCCATCTTTTTTCTCTTCAATCAACTCTATCTCAATTTTGGAATCTAAATCTTTCATAAATCATTAATTTTCCTTCATTTTGGAAAAATCTTTTTCATCCACTAGTCAACTCAATCTTCAAAATAGAAACTTATTCTTCACAATTATTTATTAATCAAATCAATTAATTTATAATTATCTCTTCAATCTTCAAAAAATAAATTTCTACTAGTTGAGTTGACTCTACTAATTTTCAGTTATCTCAAGTCTTCATCCTCATCCTCATCTCTTATTTGATTTTTCCTTGGAAAGTCTATAAATAAGATCATTTCTTCATCATTTGGGATCTCACATTTTTATGCAAATTGATTTTGTCAAAATCTATTATCAGTCAAATCAATCATCAATCATATTGTCATGCTACTTAGATTTAGCATCCACATCCAAATACGAAGCAACATCACATCATTTCTTTTTGAGGTTTGCAGTGGGATCGGTAAATTAGAGATTTAAATTTGATTTCTTTATTTATGTTTTAATTTCTTATTTTTATGATTTCAATACATACATTTTGGTGAACCCGACGCGAACACTAATCTTTAATGCCTAACCTTGTTGTCTGTGAATTTCTAGTGTTTTCTATCTTGCAGGTTACAAGTAATTTATGGGGCTATAAAAAACAGAATTTTAAAGGCTGTTTGAGGACAAACGGACATCACCATTGCATCTAAAAGGGCCTTTCCATAAATTTTTATATATTATACATCATATTTTGGTGCCGTATAACATTTTAAGCTTAAAAAACAGTGTTCCACGGGGATGCGTCCCCCCCAAAAATCCTCGCGTTTCCTAGAGGGGGACGTCTCGGAGACTTGGGGACTTGGGGGGGACGTCCCCCCATCAGCCCACCACCAGCGCCACCATCCCACCACCAATGTCGCTGTCTCCAAGATGCTGCTAGGACTTTGAGGATGCTGGGGTGTCCTCAAGACATCTAGGGGACTCCTAGTTGTCTCCAAGATGTATAATTCTTATACTTATACATCTTTTTATAACTATTTTTTCAAGTACTATATGTATTTCAGCACCCTACCGCCCTCCCACCGCCATCCCCCCACCGTCCCCCTGCCGCCCCCAAACTTAGACCCCCTATCCCTGCGTCCCCGAAACGCGTCCCCTACCGTCCCCCCGTCCGCGTCCCCGAAACCCCGTGGAACACTGTTAAAAAATGCATTTTTCGGGGCACTTTCTTTGTTAATCCGTACATCTATATGGATTTTAAATTTTGGACTTTTATTTTATTGCTACATGTCTTAAATTTCTGTTTTAAATTAATTTTCTTTCATTTGCTGATTAGAAAATTAATTAACAGAGATTTATTCACTTGGTCAAATTGTCTGTTCTTCCTTTTCACAATTTTCGAAAATACTAACCTACCATAAAACAAGAATAACTTTCAAATCACTAATCAAATTCTCAAGTTGTTGCAGGTGTTGGAAAGCTAGTTATGAGGTGCAGGCTGTGAAGTAGATCATTTTTTTCAAATCACAAATCAAAAATCAGGTTGTGGCAAAATATTTGGAGAAAATTATTGCTAAAGAGTACTAACAAGTGGGTTTTGTGTTTTGCAAATTTTTAAATAGTTTAGGATTCACATTTCAATTGGTGCATAAAATTAACTCACATTTACATTTGGTACATCTAAAATGAAACCTACAATCTTCACATTTACATTTGGTGCTCTAAAATGAATCCTACAATCTTCACATTTCAATTTAGTGCATCTAAAATGAACCACAATATTGCATCTTACATTCATGGGATTTAAAATGAGCCACAATCTTGCATCTTACATTCATTGGGCTTAAAACAAACCACAATCTACATTTTCACATCATTGAGCTTAAAAATAACACAACTTGCATCTTTCACTCATTCGATTTTAAAAAGAACAACAAACTACATTCACATTCATTGGGCTTAAAAAGAACCACAACTTGCATTTTGTCTTCTTAAGTAGGCACATTTCAATTTGGGTTAATTAATGAATGATTGCTTACTGTGTCTGGTACACTTGCACACTACTTGTTAGTAGATCCCATAAGGTATAGTGAGAGTATCCTCTCTCCTTACACTTTGTGCGATCTTGGGTGAAGAGAAATCATTGCATATTATTTTTCTTTTTAGTTGGGCTTACCTAAGAGACACATCCTAATGGAGAGCTCGAAGCTGACCCAAACCGGCTTTTCCCTCGGGCCGATATATAAAAGAATTAGACGAAAGTCAAGTTCAATTGCTATTAGCTTTCATTGTACAGTTTTGATCGTAACGGGGAGGTACCTTTGCGTATAAGTGGTTAAAGCCTTAAGTGGCTTGTTGGACGCTCGCGAGGTGGCATGCCCCCAAGTTGTGACTAGACACCATTTTAGTAGCCACCCTTATTGCTTGACTTCCCTTGGTGTCACTCTCAGTGTAAGGGTGTAGCACCGCACCCTAAAAGTTACTCACCATATGGCTCCCTTGAGTGAGACAGGAATCCTCGGTATAGCATAAGTTACTTGTTTTTACTTGTAACATTCTGGAGAGAGGGTGATTTGGGTCATCCTTCCATTCCAGGAGGGCCCTATCCATCCACTCTTGAAGAAAAGAGTTGATACATAACCCAAAAGGGTATCCCTCACTCGTGTCGACGGAGATTCCAAGTTGTGGGCCTGAGCGTTGCGCCATTAGACATTGACCTTAGGGATAGGCAGTGCTTGATTGTTTTCAATATGTGTTTATACCAATGGAAATTGGGACGAATAACCTCCAAACATGCTCATGCGCATACCAAAATTGTCACAAAGTCAACAACCAAATCTGTCTTCAAAGTGTTTTCTATGTTTTCAAAGTGTCTTCAATCACATTTCCACATTTGCCAAAAATGAAAACCATTTGAAATCATCAAACTTGAAACTAGCACGATGTTCATTGCATTTGACAGAAACAGAGCTGCAACTATTAACCAGAAGCTTGCATTTTCCAGTGACAGTAAACCGTAACTGTTAAATCTGCACTGCATCTGTCAAAATTTGAGCCGCAACTACTGAAACATAGAATCTAGGGAAAATCTTCATCCAATCTCAGTCCTAATTGCATTTTGACAATGACCGTAGATTTGCAATCCATTTCATTCCATTCACCTAGGTTGCCTTCCATTGCTTGGATAGGTTGCATTGTCATCCTTAGTTCATCATTAGGTTTTGTTTAGGTTGCATATACCTTTTAGATTTCAGACATAGGAAGCTTATCAAACCTTTGGATAGTCCTTGGTCACTTATTTACATTATCATCGACCCTATCCTTCAGTTTATCTATCATCATCATCATTGGGTCTCAAACTTATGTCTTAGCTTAGACTCTCTTTGTCAAAACATCATCCTTTCAACATTGGTCCTCTTGAGGTCTTGATAATCAAATTTGTTACTTGGGATCACCATAGCTTGGTTAGCGTTCTTTTTCTTAGGTCTAAAGGTGCATATCCTTAGTGTTAATTGGCATCCCTTAGTCTCATTTAGCTTCATTGCATACCATATCCTTAGGTCATTATCATCCTTGCATTATCATTTTGCATCCTTATATAATCCCAAAATTCCCAAAAATATAGCATAGTCTCATATCCATTACCACCTTGCATTGTCATCCAAAGGTCACAAGTTTTATATGGTCCTCACTAAGTTTTCCTTATCCATCCTAATCTGAATTCATGACCATGTCTTCACTTTAGCTTGATCTTCTTCATAGTCAAGCTAAATACCAATCCATCCTCAACCGCCAATACCAATCACCCATAGTCCCAAGTCAACCATTCATCTACCCATCTTACCAACAACCCAGAAGCTCTAGTCATTCATCCATCTACCCTTACTATCAAGAGTCGCTTGACACAATCCTTACCATTGGTCCTCAATAAACATCCATTAATCATCCTTATCCTAACCTTGACAAGGGAAACTAACCTTCCCCTAATCCATTCCAATCCTCCACATCCTATCCTAATCCATCATCCACTAATCCATTCCCATCCTCCACATCCTATCCCAATTCATCATCCACTAATCCATTCCATTCCAATCCACTCCATCCCAATCTACAATACCATCCAATAAAAGCACATTAATTAATGCTCTCCAGTGACCACTAGCAAAGGACATTGTTCGACTCCTAAATGAAAACAAAGTTAGGTGATCCAATCAAATTGCTAATCCTACACCATCCAACCATTTGTCACCATCATGTCCACCATTGTCTATCATTAGCCAAAGAGATCTTGCTCTTGAAACTCCATTATTGCCATGTCAAAATCCTGAGTTTATCAAAGAAAATCCTATCATTGCCCAAAATCACATTCTGTTGCCTAAACCTGGGGATATATGTCAAAAGGAAAATCCAAAGCATGACTTCATAGCTCCACCTTTATGTCAAGATCAAAGTATTTCTTGTGATCCCATTCCATCCCATGATCCTATCCTTAAGTCCATCCAAGAAATCCTTCTAGATAATTATGTCATCCAAGATAAACCTATCTTTGAACAAGAAATACAAAATGATCCTCTCATTGACCTTTATACCAGTCATGATCAAACATTTGAAGTTGATCCTATCCAAACTCTAAACACCTCCATTTCTTAAAATGAGACACTTGCCACCTTTGGACACATAGATAATCAAATAAATGATATGGATAACATCGAAGAAGAATATAAAGAAGCTACTATGGATCAAGCCAAAGAAGAAGATACAAAAGCTACCATGGATCAAATCGACATCCCAAATGATCAAGAAGAAACAAGCATGATGAATGATAAAGCCAAAATATCCTATCAACTAGGATCATCCACTTTTATCAAATCAGGTTTTTTCATAGAGGAGAAGATTCCAAGCAACAATTTCCACATACACAATGATGGGTTTGCATCCTGCTTTCAAAATTAAAAAAAAAATACCCCATCACAAATAGAATATTTCAGAGCATGCAATATCAAAGAAGAGTACTAAGCCTACATGAGCAAGGAATTCTAGAACCAATACAATTTCGTGAAAATCCTAAACATCAAGGTCTTGGATATTCTTCAATCAACAAATATAATGATGCTAGTGATTCCTCCACAATATTAGGGGAATCTTTATCCAATACAAACATCAAAATAGGAGCTATCTTTAGTCCTTATCATAAGGTTGCTGCCAATACTCCTCCCATCCACACCATAAACCATCATTCCCAATTCATTAAACCTACCCATTGGAACCAACAAAAAGAAAATCCTTGCAAACACAAAGTCCAAAATCAAATATCAAAGGCCATTGAATGCAAAAATCCAAGTGGACAAATAAAGTTAAAATGGATCCCAAATAAAAATGGATCAAGCAAAGAAAAGAGTCCAAATCCAATATCCAATCAAAATGTGGAGCCACAAGAAAAGAGGTCTCTCACATATAGCAAATGTCCACCTCCTTTAAAATGGTCATCATGCAAAGCATATAAAAGTATTGGTTCCAAATACTATCCCATTGAAAATTCCAAACTCCATCATCCACCATCCCAAGTTTGGAAAATAAAAATCCCTACATCCAAAATTCCAAATAATCCGTCCACATCTACCATCATCCATCATAATCCTACATCTCGCCTAAAGTCTGAAAATCCTACTTCACAAGTCCATTGTATTTTGGCAGCAACACTTTATCATAGGGACTCCCATAGCACTCTATCATGATGTGCATATTATGGTAAGGCCAACCCTAGTATCAAAAATGATCACAATGACATCCATTAGTTGTACACAAGTGCCATGATCCTAACAAGGCAACTCCTCCATAGAGGTCACTATTGGCATATCATGATGCCAACATCTACATTAGCACCATCAAACAATTCAAAACAATCAATGATCATCTATACATCAAGGCCATCTAGAAAAATCAAAAAAAAAAAAAAGAAAATTAGTAAGGAGAAAAATCGTCCAATAATGAAAACCATTTTTATTGTACTTTGGATAAGTACCATGATGAAAACCCAAAAAGCAAGCATCGTGTGTAATATCAAATATCTATATGGACCATTACACTTGGGGGCAAGTTGTCTCATCTTCCATACCTTTGCCATGATATTTCCATTCATCTATCCAATCCATATCCTTTCCATCCATCTTCCCTACCTACCTTGATCTTAATAAGGATTGGGGCACAAACATAAATCATGCTTTGGAAAAATCTCGAAGTGTCAATCCTTTATCAATGCACTATAAAATATCATGTCACTATCCAAATCCATATCTTGGAGAAATCAAGTTATTCCTATGCGACATAGTCCTAGGAGATCATATCCTAAATCCTCCATCCAATAATCCCCATGTATCCTATCCTTTACCAAAGCAATCCATTATCCTTTCACCCTATCACAAGACTTGGTTTTCCCTTGTCACAGTTTCAAGGATTCTAATCCACCTAACCAACATGCATCCCCTATCCCATCCAATAATAAGGTTATTCCATCCAAATGCAACAATCTTAATCCATAAAAACTTGCTATGCAATCTAGCACGTCATCCAAAACATACATTGGTTTTGTTCCCAGCCTTGCTGCAAACTTTGATCCTTTAGTCACATTATCATCATTGGGATATGTCTTTCCCAATCCTCACATTTTTGGGATGCATCCTTCCCATATCAGCAACGTTATCATCATCAATCAATCAATCAATTGGTTTTCAGCTTGACTAGGGGCAAGATCATGTTTTTCTTTGTATCCTTGTGCATGATTGCTTGCTTGCTTGTGTGGATCTTTCATATCCATTTGTCATGGTCCTTATAGTATACCATCCTTAGCATACCACTCCATAAATAAACACAAGTAGACATCAAACATAGGCGTGCGCTTCCAAACTATCAAACAACACACTTGAAACATGTACTTTTAACGTAAAATCTTAGAGATCGATATCAACCTAGATAGCATGTGGTCAAAACAATCCTTTGCTATCATGAACATTTCCTTATCATCCATCACTTGTCTTATACAAGATGTGATGGAACCCCTAAAATTTTGGTTCCATTTCTAAAAACTCTATAAAATTCAGCCAATTCCAAGTGTCTGGACTTAGGGTTTGCTCACTTTTATTGCCTTGGTTTTTTTTTTTGTTGCCAAGATCTCTCATAGAAACCCTTAAGTCTTCACCCTTGTCAAAACTCTAATTCATCGTTGAACTTCTGTCGCCTATCCCCAATCATGTTAAAACATCTTGAGCTATTGAAGCTCGTGGAGTAATTGGCCCCTCATGCCTAGGTTTGAAATACTTTTATTTTATAAGGTTTATCAATTGTCCTTATTTGGCCTTTACATCCTTTGAAGCAACATGTTTTAAGTTCTTTAAGGCCTTCTATACGTTGTCCTAGGTAGTTCCCTTTCTTAAAATAACTTTCGGGCACGTGCTAAATTATCCCACTTAAGTCCTGTCCACCGTTCCCATTTATCGCTCATCGCAGATAGCTTTATGAATGCAAATTTAAAATAGTGATGAGTGATGACGGTGTTTCTTTGGCTTCACATATCGCGGATCGGTTTTCAATGTTGAGTGTTATATTAGCGATGTGTGATACATGTGCTTTGTGTGTTATCATTGGCTTCCTTCACATCGCTAATTGCTTGAGAATCTTGTATTTCAAATTGGTGATGCGCGATGACCTCAGGGCTCTTTCTATTTATTTTCATCGCTCATCGCGAATTGTTGTGCGATTGTCTTCTACTAATTGGCGATGAGCGATGAGGTCACTAGTCAACATGGGTTGTCGCTATTTTGAAGGGGGTAAATGAGCGATATATTTGTGACCGTTGATTTCAAAGAAATATGCACATGGACGGATTTGATTCCATCGCTACTTTTCATCTGTCGCTAATATGTTCTAGAATTTGAGACATAAATCAACAACGCACGATGTGAGGTGAAGATCGCTTAAGGAGGACAGTGATCCAATGGTTGAAGTTTCATTACGCCAATGCTCTAGTCGTTGATTGAACACTAGAAGGGTGGGGCAAATTCATGATGAGCGATGGGATGTTTTAATGAATATTTTCTTCAATGTCGGCTCTTTGTACTTCGTCGATACAAATGAAAGAGCATGGACCTGGATGGCGATGCATTATTTTTGTCAGTTTTAAGATGAGTAATGAAGTTAAGGGTAAACGTAGCAACTTTTTGAGGTGGTATCACCGTTTTTGAGGCACAAGTTGTAAAAGCCAGAAACAATGCTTGAAGATTGCCATTGATGGTGTTTTAAATCCAAAAAGATCGATGACCTAGATTCAAAGTTGATCAGCTAAGTTGTCAGCTCGCTCATGTGAAGCTCTCCTCAATCATTAATGACTACACGCTCCTAATTGTCTACTTAATGTGAATTGCCTGCCACTTTATCTCACCAGTTGCAGCCATCGAGAATTGAGAAGTGTGAGCTAGAGAGAAAGTGTGTGTCTTGATTTCTAATTGCAAAAGTATTGAAGTATCTATCCCTGGTAAGTTGATTTTCATATGAGCTCTATTTTGAGTCATGCATTAGTTGGTTTGAGAGTTTCATTTTCTGGGATAGTGAGTTTTGGTGGTCTGTAATTGTCACTGGGGCTGGTAGAGATTGTCTGGGTGTGAGGGTTTCCTTTTTTTGCAAAATCATTTCAGGAGATTAGGTCGGTGAGTCTTCTCATAATTAGAGGTTTGCTAGTTTTTCCCTATGTCCTGAAAGAATGGGTAAGTCAAGCAGGTCTATCCAACCAATTAAGAGGTCCAGGAGGCTTAGTGTGTTTCAATTTCAAAAGGACATATCTGTAGCTAAACAAGAAATGTCTGGAGCTTCTATGCCACCAAAGGGAAGGAAGAAGGCCCGTGGTAAAAAGGAGGGTGTCAAGAGCACCTATAATTTGAGGAACAAGGTTGTTTTAGAAGAATTGGTCAAGTTTAAAAGGAAGGAACCCGTTGAACATGAGAAGAAAGCAAACAAGAAGAATAAGTATCACAAGGCGTATCTGGGGAAGCACCACTCTCCCATTGATGTTTTAGACAGCCCTTCGAGTGATGGAGGAGATATTGACCCAGAGTATGGTCATTACCTTCTTTCTTTGGTACCATACAAGGATTTTGATGAGGGAGGAGTAGTTGCTCCTCCAGTTTCAGCGCGAACACGGAGCGGGCAAGCATACTCTAATGCTAACGAATCAAAGTAGCGTCTCAACCCTGTTTTGGTTTTTGATGACACCATTGCCACTGCACCAGGATCATCCTCTTCAACATGTATGCGATTTTTTGTCCTTAATGTTGACATGGAAATCTTTTTGGTTGGTGTGAAGGAGAGGTATTGGACTCCGTGTCTTTGATGGAAAATATACCTTCCACAGTTAGTATATAAGTTTTTGCTTATGGTGTTGATGGAGTATCTTCTTTGGTCAACATGGATGAAGGATTTTGGCACTGCTGTATCAACAAATGACACCTTTTGGAAGGCTGGCTGGTCTACTTCGACCGACTACGTGGAGTTTTGTCTTTTACTTTCCCATGTTCTAAAATGATTAAGTGTAATCGTCTGGGTGGTCTCTAAACCTAAAATGAAATGTGTGCCAAATGAAATGTAATTGTAATTCGGCCTGTTGCTTGTTGCTCCCTTATTCTATAAAAGGGATTTCAGGGCCAGTTACAGAGAGCTCAATTTTTGAGTCTCAAAACGGTCTAAGTTGGAAAACTAAGCTCATGAATGAGTAGATTGTAAATTCATGCACAGATGAGTAGGATTAGTGAGGAGTCTAGGGTATGAGTTGTTTTGTAATAATATCAAATAGTTTTACAGTAGCAACAGTTAATAAATGAAAATGCTAGTTCAAAAGCACATTCTCTCGTTTGTAATTTCCTTCCAAGTTATAAATGAAATGGTTAATGATCTTTTTGTTTGTCTTCAATCGTATAGATTTAAATGAATGATTTTATTTGTGCCTCGATTAAAAGAATTGATTAAATGCTAAAATATGGTCATAGATTTGTAAGAAGAGAACATGGGATTGATAAGTAGTTGTGTTTTTGGCGCAGTGAGTTGAATATTGTAATGCAGTATGTCAATAGTCCATTAATTACTGGTTATTATGAATATGACTCCATTACCCAATAGACAAGACATTGGTCTTTTCATTTGGTTATCCTAAAGATAAATGAGTTAGTTATGCAAGTTGGCCAGGGGCTTGGAATGAGAATAAAAATCATCCAAAACACCTTCAATATACCAATCTAAAGTACCATCTTATTCCTTGCAATAGATAGTAATTTGTTTAAAAGGTTAGTCAAATCTTTAATGAAGGATGTCTATTTGCACTTTATAGGAATTTATCTATGTAGAAATGTTCTTGATCAAATGAATATCATATGAACATAATAAGGATTACCCTCCTGGGTTTCACAGAGCCCGAAGTGAAGAAGTAAGGACATCAGAATCCTTACTTATGTGTTGGCCAATCCTTACCCTTACTAATTATTGAATTCTAGCAGATTCATAGGTAAGTGGTAAGATCAAGTTTGGTTCATAAAAAATAACCAACAGGATGTTTCCTTCGTAAAACCAGACATGATCCAAATCCATCCTTTAGTCCTTCCCACACCTTGGCAAAAGATAGTATTGTTGTGTGTATTGATCATTGCTCGTCTTTTTCTTTGGTTTCCCTTTTCAATCTTTTGATCTTTCTTTGGATTTATATTTTGACCCATACTATTCCTTCTCAAGGTCACCACAATCATTTCATATCATGGTGTGCTTTGATATGGTATATATTGGGGCAAGGTCTATTGTTTCTGTGTGTTGTGTCTGATGTTTGTCTCATCACAAATCCACCAAGAGTGTCATACGCCTTGTGAGTGTTGGGTTCATCCAATTGTCTATTGCTTGTTTTCTTGAGAGTCGGTCCATGCATTGGATACATTGTCACCTTGGTTTAATATACCCTAGTGGATACCATCCATTGCTATATCAAATAAAGGTTGCTAATCTCAAAGTCAGCATAACACATCATCATCATCATCACTACATTCATATTCATTTTCTTGCATCCATTTTTTTTAATCTTTTTCATCTGTCATTTTCCATCTTTCATCTCACTTTTTCTTCTTCTTCTCTTCTTTCAAGAGATCGCCCATGCAATTAATGCACAGGTAATCTTTCGAGCAAGCATCAATCATTTCAATCATCTCATAATTTATAATTTTCTATTTCTCACCTAACTGGGGCATATCATCATCTTCTTCATCTCTTCTTATTTTTCTTCTTAACTACTTTTCTTTTCTTTAAAACAATGTTACTTTGAACATTGCTTCAAAGAGGGACAAAATATAGACACTAAAAATTGCCCTAATTAAATAATCTTATTATTTAATTAGATTAACCTCATTCCTCTAAATTCATATTTCTTCTTATCCATATAATTAAATAATTACTTAATTATTCTAACTATTCTTTAAGGTTAATTAAACAATTTTAATTAATTGGCCACTTTTTAAATAATTATCTTTAATTATTTAATCTTTAATATTTTTCATAATTAAATAAATGTTTATTTATTTATCTAATTAATTTCTAAATTTTTCTATAGTTAAATAAATATTTTTATTTATTTATTTAATTATCTATGTGGGTGTGAATAAATAAATCATTTTTATTTATTTATTACATTTGCTTTCTTTCTTCAATCTTTCCATCTTTTTTCTCTTCAATCAACTCTATCTCAATTTTGGAATCTAAATCTTTCCTAAATCATTAACTTTCCTTCATTTTGGAAACATCTTTGTCCACTAGTCAACTCAATCTTCAAAATAGAAACTTATTATTCACGATTATCTATTAATCAAATCAATTAATTCATAATTATCTTTTCAATCTTCAAAAAATAAATTTCTATTTTGTAGCTGAGTTGACTCTACTAATTTTTTCAGTTATCTCAAGTCTTCATCCTCATCCTCATCTCTTATTTGATTTTTCCTTGGAAAGTCTATAAATAAGATCACTTCTTCATCATTTGGGATCTCACATTTCTATGCAAATCAATTTTGTCAAAACCTATTATCAGTCAAATCAATCATCAATCATATTCTCATGTTGTTGAGATTTAGCATCCACATCCAAAGATGAAGCAACATCACATCATTTCTTTTTGAGGTTTGCAGTGGGATCGGTAAATTAGAGATTTAAATTTGATTTCTTTATTTATGTTTTCATGTTGTTTTAATTTCTTATTTTTCTGATTTCAATGCATACAAGATGAAAAAAGAGGTGGCATTGTCAAGCTTGATGCTTCAACTAGCCTCCCAAGGGAACACATAGATCTACTGAATTTAGTTTATGTGAAGCCAAATAATAGCATCGTCACTTGGAACAACAGAAGAAGTGGTGAAAATGCTATATCGAAGAGACTTGACAGATTCCTCGTCTCTTGTTATTTGGTTGAAGATAGGTGGACTACCAGCTCAGAGATTTTGAATTGGAAAGGTTTTGATCACTAGTTGATTAAATTATCACATGTTTCTTTCAAAGCTCCTAAGAACCCATCTTTTAAGTTTCAACTCATGTGGTTGCATGATCTATCACTCCAAGGCCTGATCATTGAATGGTGGGGCAAAGGGAAACCTGCTTATGATAGGGCTATGTACTCCTTTGCTAAAAGATTGCATTATGTGAAATATAGGCTTAAGAAGTGGAATAGACAGTGCTTCGGCAACCTTCACTTCAATAAAATGAAGGCTCAAGCTAGACTAGACAGTATCACTCACCAAATATAGGATTATGGTCTAACTGATGATTTGGGAAGAGAGGAGACAATAGTTGTTAAGGAGCTAGAGGAATGGGAGTTGTGTGAGGAGATTTTTTGGAAGCAAAAGTCTCGCATTGATTGGCTTCAAGAAGGGGATAGAAATAATACCTTTTTCATAACTTTGTTAAAGCTAGAAGGAATGAAAATCTTATCACCTCTCTTGCGTATTTGGAGGGAGCTCAGCTTTCTTCTCTAGGAGAGATTTCTAGGTAGGCTTTTCAATTCTTCTCAGCTCTATTTACTAAGGACTCTCCCCCTGTGAGTGAAGAGGGAAACTCTATTTTAGATTGCATTCCCTCTTTAGTTTCTAATGAGACGAATGTGACCTTCATTTAGCCCATCTCGCTGCGGGAATTGGAGGAGGTTGTGTTTCGAATGAAAAAATGAAAAGCCCTGGGTCCTAATGGATTTCCAATAGAATTCTTCTAGGAATTTTGCGAAATCATCAAATTTAATATCTTAGAGGTGGTTCAGAAGTCACAAAGAAATAAACAAACGCTAAGATCCGTGAACTCTACTTTTTTGGCTCTTATTCCTAAAAGGGAAGGTGCTAATTGTCTTGACCATTTTAGACCCATTTCTCTGTATAATGTGATTTACAAAATTATTACTAAATTGATTCTAGAAAGACTTAAGCCTTGGCTCAACTCTTTGATTTACAAAGGACAAGGCAGATTTGTTGCTGGTAGGCAAATTCTTGATGGGATTGTGATTGCTACAAAGGCAATTCATTCTATGGCAACCTTCAAGGAGAAGGCCATGTTCATCAAACTTGACTTGGCAAAAGCTTAAGATTGGATCAAATGGGCCTTCTTGCAGAAAGTTCTTCTAGCTTTTGGATTTGACAAGGAGTGGGTTAATTGGGTCATGAGTCGTGTAACTTCTACTTCTTTTTCCGTTCTTATTAATGGTGAGCCATCTGAGTTATTTGGAGGCTTCGAGGGGTCTTCGACAATGGGATCCTCTATCTCCTTACTTGTTCATTATTATGGCTGAGGGGGTAGGAAGATTTATGAAGTCTCATGTTAGACAAGGGTTGATTCAAGGTTGGAGTTGGGGCAATAGGTTGCCTCCTCATTCTCACCTTCAGTTTGTGGATGATACAGCCTTGATGGGCATGGCCAAAATTAATGAAGTAGTGAATTTAAGGAAAACTTTGGACACTTACTTGGCTGCCTCTAGTGAACAAATTAATGAGGACAAGTCATCTATTTTCTTCTTCAATGCTTCTTGGCTTATTCAAAGCAGGATTGCTCGAATTCTTTTATTTCAGATTGGCTCTCTTCCTCTAACTTATCTTGGGATTCCCATTTCTATGGGATCTCAACTTAGAGAGTTTTGGCGGGATGTTCTGGATAAGTTTTGTAGGAAGAATTTGCGGAAGAGAGGCTTCCAAGGTCCTTCTATCTATGTTTTTTGTAATAATAATGAGGAATGTGCTTCACATCTCTTCTTCCAATGTCCTTATTCTAGGGAGATTTTGTTGGAAATAGGATGCCATTTAATTACAATCCTAAACATTATTTCATGTATCTCCTCAATCCTTGGAAAGTGTTCCCCAACACTAGGATTAGAAAGAGATTAATTTTGAATGAAATAATCATTTTAATTGACATTTGTAATTAATTCTAAATGATAGGAGCATGTGAGGGCGTCCAAGATGAGTTCCTATATGTTAGAGGTTTGCCTATTGGAAAATTATCTATCCGTATCAAAATTTTATTTTTAATGGAAAACTATCAACATACCCATTGAACCTAGAAATCCAATTGCTAGTTTAAACGTTGTGGCCTTTAGATGTATTCAAACATCAAAGATCACCTGTGCTCAAGTAGGTTGAATATTGACTTCCATAATTGTCACGAACATTTCTATTCAATAACCATCATTTAACCACCAAATCCTCTTTACTCATTATTAAATGCCATTCACTATATGCAAAGAAATTACAATTTGTTTTCATAATTTTAAGTATCATTGTCTTTATGTACATTCAAATATCATAGATTAGAGGGAAACAATTTTGAGGAGTGCACGAGGGGTTAGGTTAATCTTACAAATTATATCCCAATCCCATATATCAGATTATTTTGCGTGCTTAAGTTCAATCACTTTGAACATCTTTAATAATTTTTAAAAAGCATTTTATTCCTTATTGTTGGTTGGAGAATTTTATTTCAAAAAATATTTTTATTCCTCTCTAATATTTGAGTAAACTTTGATTTAATGATAATATTTGTCCTAAACCCTTTTTTTTTGTTGGAGAATTTTATGTCAAACCCAAATCATTTTTTATACTATAGAAACATTAGCCTAAGCTAATACCTCTTTGACCGAAAGTTAAAAGATTTGAACTTTGAAAAATGACATAATTAGTAATCTTTGCCAATTATATTTAACCATTTAACTACAGCCTTCTATTTCTTACACCTTTTTATAAAATAAATTAATAAATTTCCATTGACTAGCTATTTTTAACAAATCCTACTTATATTATCATGTGAAAAAGTAAATAATAGCTCGAATCATATCTTCAATAAATGTAGCCCCCCAAAAATCTGAACTACATAATAACACAGGTAATTCAGCTCGTGTATCGGGATCAAATTTAAATGGTTTTCCAGCTGTACAGAAAGATAAAGATTATATTGAGATGTCTCGTGTTTGGATTTGGGCACGTATTGCAATTTGCAGGTAGCCTAAATGGTGGAGTACGCACGCGGGAATAATATAAATGTAGATAAATAAATGTACGTGTGAGTATCGGAAATAAATAAATGCGAATAAAATACTGGAGGATTCGAAAGAAAAAGTGTCATACTAATAAATGAAATAACGACGCCAGAAATTTCGAAAGAAAACATGTCGTACCGTAGTAGTCATGCCAACTATTTTAGCCTTTTTCAACACTTCAAGTTGTCTTCGTTTGCTGATTTCTTCGCTGTCCTGACATATTTCGTCGTATGCTTTCTTTGCCTCCTCCAATCTCTTAACTGCTTTTTGGCGGCTAGTTTGCATAATCAACTGCACCAGTATTGCCCGACGAGACTCGTTCAGATCCCAAGGATGTTCATCCAGCAGCCACTGATATTGTTCAAAATCTATCTGCAAAACAAATGTTTCTTTTAAGACCACAGTCTATGGGATCTACGGAACACCAGCAGCATGAATAAACACAGAAGTTCAAAACAAACAGACCGCCAACATGCTTCAGTCGAGGAGAACAAGTACACTTTTTTGTAATTGGAGCTGGAAGTGTAGAGAATATTTACTCACATCGTTTGATGCTGTTAAATTTGACTCGAATGCTTGTGATTTGTAAGCGAAGAAATTTTCCTTAAGCCAGAGGCAGTCATTCTTCTTTCCCCCTATATTTGATTTTTCATCGGGTTCATCCAAGTCTTTTTCTTCCTCGGGCTTCGCTTCCAGAAATTGCTCTATTAATACGTTGCAGTTATCTTTCTTTTCCTCGTCAAGAATATCAGCATCCGTCTTATCTGTAGCACATCTGGTTGCTAGCTGCTTCAGTGCTCCGGACGTCTTCTGACGAGAAAAGCATTCCTGTATCATTTTTAATGTTTTCTTATTGGGCATCCAGTTTTTGAGAGTTTGGGAGATAACTTGATGTAAATCTTTGGACTCTTGCGAGTCCTCGCCAAGTAAATCTGAAAGAGAAGTTTCCTCATCGGGGATTAAATCAGGAGTGCTGTGATTTCCTCGTGAAATCAGATGCCTCAATTGAAAATCAGGCATGCGGCGAAGTACCGATTCTGAATTTAAGTCGTGGCTTTCCTGTAGCTGCTTTAGTGCTTCCTCTATTTCTTTTTGAGCGCGCTCTAGTTTTATGTTGTTGTCAAACAAATCCGACGTGAATTCATCATACTTGGGTAGTAATGAAAACAAATTGAACCTTTCCAAGGTTGGCTCTGTACTTCTTCCTCCCACTCTCACGACACCTTCTGGGCAAAACTTCAAACAAGCCTGGAGGAAGTGATCCAAACCCTGGTTCTTGTATGTCACCACCAGTGCAGGCCCCGCGGGCAATGTGTCCGCAGATAACGCTATCCGTAATATTCTCACTCCCACAAACGATTTGCCTGTTTGATGGATTGAAACGTGAGGAAAAACTTCTTCAATGCTTTTTTCAAGATTATGGGGACTGAAAATACCACTAAAATGCGCACTTTATTTTTATTTTTATTTTTAAAAATCAAAAACATGAGCCTTCCTTTTTATGTAGCAAATTGAGATAAAACTGTTCATTACTCCACGTACGGAATAGGGCTGGCTTAACCAGCACACTCTAAGCGTTGACCGCTTAGGTGGCTGGTGTGGGCCCCTTAATCCATCCCTGAGTTGGTCTAATGGTGGAGAACTTGTACTCTTGAAAGAGAGGTCACAAGTTCAAATCCTGCAGGGAGTAAGGTATGTACACCTCGTATTGTGGAGCACGAGTTAGGTGCCTCCCTCAATATTGGGAGTACGAGGAGTCCCATATTGCTGTAGGCCGTCTGTAGACCCAAAAACAGATTGCTGGATATCGTGGACTATAAAATAATATTATTATTATTTAATCGCCATTTCCGTTACGTCTTAATCCCGCGTAAAGTTGAATTTTTAAAATTGTTTTTTCCCGCCCGTGTTATCTCCGTACGTAACAAACAGGGTTTCCATACTCGCGGCCTGTGCCAAAATGGGAGCTCTGGAACAGGGTATGGTCGTCCATTAGAACTGTTGGAAATGTTCTGGTAGACATCTATGCAAAATATGAAAGCATAGACAATGGACGTGAACTGCTTGATAGGATACCTCAAAGAAATGGGGATTCATTGAATGCTATGATTGCAGGATATGTTGTTGAAAAGGATTTTAGAAACTTTCAATCTAATGTAATCAGCAGGTGTAAACCCAGGCTCTGCAATATTTGTGGTCATCCTCCCTTCCTGTGCCAAAATGGGAGCTTTGGAACGGCGTATGGACGTCCACCACAGGATAATGGAAAGGAATTTTGTCAGATGTTGTAGCGGCAACTGCCCTGGTAAACATGTATGGAAAATGTGGAAGCAGGGACAGGGTATGTAAACTGTTTGACAGAATGCTCCAAAGAAATGTGGTCTCATGGAATGCTATGATAGCGGGATATACGCAAAAGGGACTTGTTGAAAAGGCTTCAGAAACCTTCAAGCAAATGCAGTTGGCAGGCATAAAGCCAGAATCCGCAACCTTTGCCAGCATCCTCCCTGCCTGTGCTAAAATGGGAGCTTTGGAACAAGGTATGCAATCAATGAAAGGATGAAGGACAGACGGATTTTGTAATATGTATAATGAAGGGGGATTTCGGTCAGATATTATCGTTGGAAATGCTAGTAGACAAATATGGAAAATGCGGAAGCGTAAACTGTAACAAAAATGCCTCAAAGAATTGTAGTCTCAGGGTATGCAATGTTTGTGGGATATGCACTAAATGGATTTTACAAGGATGATTTTAAAATATTTTATCCTGACACTATAACTTTGCTTGTGTTATATGTGTATGCAGCAAATGCAGGTTTAGTGAATTTGAGTCGTACATACTTCCATCGCATAGGTAACCTTACACCTACAGTTGATCATTGTCTGTGCTTGACCTTACTTGCTCGTGCTGGCTATCTTGACGAAACTATTAACTTTATCATCAAGATGCCAGTTAAACCTAGGGTGGATGGATGTGTAGATCTATTTTCCTGTTGCCTGCAGATCCCATATGAATATAGGGCTTAGGAGAATTTACAATAACGTTATTTTTTTATTTGGATCTTAAAAAAATTAACTAATGTTCTTCTCTTAAATATTTATGCAAAAGTGGGCAGGTCGTGTGAGCAAATGATAAGGAGATTGAGGAAAGATAAGGAATTAAAAATCTCCCCATATGTAGTTGGATTGAAGGCCATAAAATGGTAGGTTCTTTTTGTGTAGTAGGTCACAATAAATCTATGTAAAGTTGGAGAAATTGGTTTGGGAGATGAAGGCAGCAAGGCATTTTTGAAATGCAAGAGACTTAGTGGTGTGGAAAGGGAGGGGAAAAAATTATTTCACTGCTGTCATAGTGAAAAGTTGTCAATTACTTTTGGTTTTAGACAATGCCCCTTAGAACAATTATTAGATTTGTTAGGAACCTTCTTGTATGTGTTATTTGTCACATTGCACTGAATTTTTTTTCTAAGATTATTACAATTCCTACTTCTAATTATTAGTTTAGTTGATTTTAGGAGGAGGAAATGAACTCACTTGCATACACATTTTTCCATGGATTAGTCCAAGGCTTTGTTAATTCATGAAGATTAATTTCTTGTATGAAGTTATTTTCAAAAGCTTTAATCATGATAAACCTTAATATATAGGTTCCTATGTTGGCTTGCTTATCCTAGAATTTTTATGACCCGTCTCTAATAAAGTTTCCACTTCTCTATGCCTTTCAACAATATCTCTAATTTTAGATAAAAATCAAGGAACCCATTATTGATGTTTGTCCTTTTGAGGCTTTACCTTGCATATCATTCTTACTAAAAGGACTCTAATGTGATTTTATTGCCTATAGAATCCCTCATTGATATTTGATAATAAAAAAAAATTCCCTATAGTTGTTATGTGATATCTTTGTCTTACCTCTTTCTAGGTGATGTTAGGGTCTATATTAGTAAGTGCAAATTTATCTGAGTTAGGTGTTTCCTTTCTTAATAGAACCATATTTTGGCCACCGTTTGTAAAAATATAAGAATTCCTTCAATAGACCCCCTTATTAAAAAATGTTTGTGTTCCAGTGTTTTATCTTATAATATACTTGTCACATGCCTAAATATCTTAAACTATAGAAATTCTAAGATTTAGGGGTGATTGTGTCTATTTGTAGCCTTTATTGGGTTCATTGGTTTCCTCCTGCCAGTATTCTTTCCCTCTATTCCTTGAAACCCAACATTTACATTTTTGTTTGAGACCTTTGATTATGTCTTTTAGACTTCTCATTACCTAGGTACTTTATCATGGCTTTACCAATGCTTCCACTCCCTACTTTGCCTTTATCTTTGGCCCTAGAATTTTAGGTCTCCATGTAGTCATGTACTTCTTAACCTATAAGACTAATCCATGAACACTTGCAATTTTCCATGCTTTCTCTCCTTTAACATTAAGTATTCACCATCCTTAATTCCTAGTTTGAGGATTCGTTATTTTTTTTGTCTCGAAATTTTGAGATTTTAATATTTTATATACTCGTTTCCCTCAACCCACTTCCCATCTCCCTTCCTCCTTGTGGAATCCATACTTGTAGAATTACTCATACCATCATACCAACAGATATAAGGTATGTGGTAGAACCAATCTCTAAACCTTGAGCGTCTTCCATCTTATTTCCCTTGCTATTTTTTTCTTCTAGCATTAGACACACCACATCCATGATTCCTAACCCATTTCCATTCACCTAATGTATGAACAAAATATGTAAATAAAATATGGAAGTTGACAAAAACTAAGGAGGAATTAGTAAGATATTATGAACAATGATTTAAAAGTGTGGTTAGAACATGAGTGTTATATCTCTAATCCCTCAATATGGGTAATGATGATATTTGTTAAGGAGTATGCAATTTAAGAGATTTAGGATTATGCGACATCATCAAGTAGGCTACTTTAGGGGAGAGACAAGAGGTGGTCAATTTTGGTGAGTGAAAAACCTAGAATCGTCTAGTAGGGGTTTATTATCAAAGTGGTCATCTTTGTGAAACATGTAGAATGGGACATCACGTGGGGTGGATGAGAATAAAGGAAGGGTAATGAAAGAAGGAAGATGAATAAAAGCGCATGGATAGGTTTAGAAAAGGGTTTCTATAAGAGATACATTTGTATGATGAAGGGATGGTCAAAGAAGGAAGCATAATAATTTCTATCAAATAAGAGAAACAATAATTCATCCTTCTATACTATAGGACAATTGAGTAGAAAAATTTGGAGTTTATTTTTTACTGAAAATAACAAAGAAAGGCAATAGTGTAGTAAATGGATCTAATTTTGATAAGGTCTATTTATTGCAAATATGTTTATGTTTGCTAAATAAAATGTTGAATGATTACAAAATTAAAAAATCAAAGTAGAATTAACTAATTTTTGGACATTAGAATGCGAGTTTGTTATTTAGAGAAAATTTCTTTTGAGGGTGAAAGGAATAAATAATAAAGGTTAGGATTCACATTAATTTCACCAAAATATAAATAGACAATAGATAGCCTACATAATTTAAATGTAGGAATTCCTTTTCAATTATCTATCTTAGGATTCAATTAATAACCTATCATAAATGGGTTTACTTAAATCAATAGAAACACACAAAAATTCTCTACCAACTAAATAAAACACTATTTTTCTTTCTAGTTAGATTGTTTAACATGTCTTACACTAAATTATTAATCTAAATGGGAGTCGGTTGGGAAATGATAACAAAATAAGAAATTGGTTGATTTACTAGCAATTAAATTTATGAATAACACGATTGTTAAAGACATTTAAAAGGTAATAAGAATGAAAGATGGAAATTGCATAAGCTAGTTGATGGAAAATAATAGGAAGGCCCTATTGAAAACTTAGGTTGCTAATAGGAGGAACAAAGACCAATTTTGATATAAGGATGTTAGCACACTTGTAAATTGCAACCATGCCTTTATTACATACGTTTTATAAAAAAAGGTAGAATAGATAACAACAAACAAAAGAATGTTATTAAATTATTAAGAAATAAAGAATAGATTAAGGATGTAGAATTCCTTGTAAATAAGTATGAAATGCGGTCTCAAAACACTTCATTCCCCTTGTCAAATGCTTCCGCATTTTTCATACATGTCTACTAGAGCAGTTGTAACTATAAAATCTAACAAAATTGATCTAGCTTTTATGCTTTGATGGTTGTCCATACCATGTTCCAAAACTTCCATTTTGGCACAATCTAGGAGGATACTAGAAAAGGTTGCATAGTTTGGATTTATACTTTCCAATTGCATTTTCTTGAAAGTTCCTAATACCGTTTAAAAAATTGATTTTATGAATAATCGACAATAGGGGATTCCTTGATAACACTTTTCTTTGAGGCTTTATGTTAAACAGTTCGCCTCCTTTGTTTATGGTTCCACATTCTACATATCCTACAAGCATGGTATTCCATGAGACCACATTTCTTTGAGGTATTTTGTCAAACAATTTGCATTCCTTGTTTATGCTTCCACATTTTCCATAGACATGTCTACTAGAGCATTTCCAAATGATAATTTATTTGATAAAATTCCCTTCCATTAAGTTTCAATGGATGTCCATACATATGAAAAAATCCATCTATCTTTTATCCTTTGATTGATTGTGTACCATGTTCCAAAGCTCCATTTTTGGCATAGGTAGGGAGGATGCTAGTAAAGGTTGCAAATTTTGGCTTTACACCTACCATTTGAATTTTCTTGAAAGCTTATGAAGTCTTTTCAACAATTTTTTTTGTGCCTATCCCACAATCATGACATTTCATGAGACAACATTTCTTTGAGGAACCTTATCAAATAGTTCACATGCATATCTATGCATCCACATTTTGCATACATGTCTACCAAAGCATTTCCAAATGTAATATCTAAATAATCCCCATTTTGTTAATTCTTTAATGAACGTCCATACCCTATTCCAAAGTTCCCATTTTTGCACAATACATGAGTGCACTGACAAATGAAAATTGATTAGGTTGGAAACCTATTTTTTCATGTAGTGAAACAATGCGATTTTGTGGGAATAATTTGAATGTGAATGATGAACGAGAATGACGAACAATAAGCATGATAGGTTAAGTGGGCTCCACATCAGCTGCCTTAGAGGTCAACACTTAGGGTGTGTTGGTGAAGGTTGACCATAACAAAACATTTGTTGGAGGATAGTATGAAATAGTACCCTTTAACTTACAACCAAAACTTAGGCCACATGCAATCAAATTCCAAACAAAGTTGTTGATGTTCTATTTAAAATAAAATTTAAGAGATTCCTTTATGGGTAGTTTAGGTTAATTAAGTAAAAGGAGCAATGAAACATAAATAATTTTAGATTGAATAAGAAAATAGAGTGGAGTGTATTAAATTAGGTAATATTAGATAAAAAGTACAATTGCACTATAAATTACAAAATAAGATTTATATTGTTTAGTTTTATGACCAAAGAATAAATGGTAATTGATGAAGATAATGTGATTTGTGTTTCCTAAGACCTTGAAGTATTCTAAATAGTCATGTATATAGACCAAAATTAAATTATTTCTTTTTTTATATGTTAGATTGAGTTCATAGTTCTAGATCTAGCTCACAACCACAATCTCACTTTACACCCAAAAATTTAATCTTTGATGATCTTTGGATTCTACCTAGTAGATTCTTAGATAACTTAACTACTAAACAATAATATCATCTTTCATAGTCTTAGAGTTTTCCTATTAAGGTAGTATTTAAAAATACCTCAAAATAGATAATAAACTTCAAACATGAACATAGGATGATTACTGGGTGATTCAGACGCACTCTAGGATGGGTATGATTAGATGTGCAAGATTTCTTTCTTGATTTAATAATTTTAGTGCAATTTCAAATTATTGTTCTTCTAATAACTAATGATTCTTTATGTTATTGAATGAGTGCAAGTTGATATTATTTTATACATGAAAATTATATCAATTTCAAAGATTGTGCATAGTTCACTTAGGACCAAATTGTAAAGTGGCCCATATATGAAAAAAATGTTTGATTTTGATTTTGTATTTTAGTAAATAAAGATCACAATTATGAGGATGATGTTGTAACCATGTACAAACTTGGGTTAGAGAGCTAGGTATTAATTATTTGAATTAGACAAGAAAGTTAATTGGACTATGATTATGTACACAATATGCATAGAAAAATTTAAAACTATTTGAAATTTAGATCGCAAAGTCACATTGCAATAGTTGAAATGGGTTCCAATCACCTAGAAAAAATTACTAGTGGAAATTTAAAGCTTCCTAGTGCAAGAACTATTTCGTTTAAGAAAAAAAAAGGTATCCTAGAGGGTAGATTAGTCCAAGAGTAAGAATATTCATGTCTATTGAACTATCTAAAATTTTCTTGAGAATTCTATGATGAAATATTAAGCACTTCTTATAATGACAAACATAAAGTTTTTAAATCAAGATATAAATATGATATAGCTCAAGAAATAATGATAAAACATACTTAATACAAAACATTACAAAGATAACACGTTATGTTAAAAACTAACATAAAAATTATAAGTATGATGAACCAAATTAGATATTAGAAATTTATATATATCTAAGTGTGGAGTTTTAAGAAATAAATAATAACATAAAGAATAATATCAAATATTTAGGATCAATTGCTAATATGAGATGGAGATTAAAGAACGTTAAATGTACAACTATAAATTAAGTAATAACCAACAGATAAAAAGACATGCTAGAAAAAATTATATGTAAACCTAACTTGATAGAAATAAGATCCTTTACAAGAGTTTAGAAGCTCCCTATAGCGAAATCATAGCCAGAAAATGTAACACAAAATCACACAAGTCCAAAATCCATTGTGTACATTATGCAGCCCTAAGATAAAGGTGATGGAGATTACGCAATCCTAGCATAATACATGCTTTGCGGCATTCTATCAAACAGTTTATGTTCCTTGTCTATTGCATATCCTACAATCATGGAATTTTGTAAACAATTATTTGGGTTATTCTGTCAAACAGTTCACGTGCCTTGTCCACGCTTCCACATTCTACATACATGTCTACCAGAGCAGCTGCAGCTACAACATGTGACAAAATTGATTTACTTCATCCTATGGCGGACGTCCATACGCCATTCTAAAGTTCCCATTTTGGCACAGGCAAGAAGGATGACCACAAATATTGCAAAGTTTGGATTTACACCTTCTGATTACATTCGATTGAAAGTTTCTTAATCCTTTTCAACAAATACATTTTGTGCATATCCTACATTTGTAGCTCGTTCAGTGAAACCACGTTTCTTTGAGTAGCCTGTCAAACAATTCACGTCCCTTGTCTATGCTTTGCATAGATGTCTACCAGAACATTTCCAACAGTAATGATGGACGTCCATACCCTGTTCCAAAGCTCCCATTTTGACACAAGCCACGAGTATGCAAACTAAATCTGCTCAGGTTTGAACCCTGTTTGTTGCATACAGAGATAACACAGGCGGGAGAAAACAATTTTAAAAAATCAACTTTGAGCGGGAATAAAACCTAACGGAAACGACGATTAGACATGTTGAACAGGATGGATTAAGGGGGCCCACACCAACCACCTAAGCGAGGTCAACGCTCAGAGTGTGCTGGTTAAGCCCAGCCGCACGGAATACGGTACAGATGGGTATGGTAAAACATAAATAAATAAAAGGGATTTTTTTTATTCGTTTCACTCAAAAAAATTTAGTAATGAGGGATCATGAATTTTATGATGGATCCTGGAGTATGATTTGAAACATTTTTTTTCATGCAGAAGGATGTCTCAGTGACACGGCCCAGCAGCCCATATCTTGGGTACCTAGGGCTAGCTAATGTTACTCATTCAAATCTGCAACAAGATGTTTTACCCTGCGGTCCCATGGGGGGGCTTGGGCCCCTGTTTTCACGGAAGCAGGTGGTCTCATGGCAAAAACAAAATCTGCTACAGGATTAAATAGAATCTTTCTCAGCCCAAATAAGCAGGTGGCTAAAAATTTCAGCTGGTGGAAATGGGGTGGGGCTAGAAATTGCCCCACTTGCTTAAATGTACTTTCTGCCACTTTTGGAGGGAAAAGATGTTTATTTATTAATTTTTTATTCACATCATGCCATTCCACCACCAGCCTGCTTCAATTTTGAAGTTTCAAAATTTTCATGGGACCACCAGCTTCAAAAATTCTGCTAAAAATTTAAGCAGATTCTGCCCCGGAATTTTAGGAAGCCCCCCTCCATGGGACCGTGCCCTTAGCCAATTGAACTAGCCCCCGTGCCCAAAGTCAAAATGAATTACCCAACCCAACTAGAATGGATATTAAGTGGCCTATGCTCTTGGATTTTGGTTGAATGTTATAATATTTGACTCTTGTTATAATTCTCTCCATATATAAATATATAAAAATCAATGTTATACCTTTTTTTTATGTTGGTTTTGTTTATGAGTCTATAAGATATAAGTTTTTTCTAGAAAACAAAGAATTATATATTCAATTTCTAATTTGTTTTTTCTCAACTTGCATTGTCTCTCTTCTTGCTTATCATCTATTATGAGCTAACACATTATGCTAAAAATGTAGTCATTTATCTGGCATCTAGAACTCTATAATAAGCATAAAATGCCAAATTTTTAAGTCTTTTTGTACCATGGAGAGTAATAAGAAATTATTACAACAATAAAAGAAATTGAAACAATGCTTTAACTTTAATGAAATGTTCTTTAATATTATTTTTTCTCAAATCAAAGATCTTTTTAGATATAGGTTAGAGGATCTAATAGATGAGTGCACTACAACTACGTGCAACAATGATTTTTTGTACCTTATCTAGGGGAGAGAACCCAGTAGTTGAGCACCCTAACTTCACGCTTCTAATTATCCTACATGGAAATTTCAAATCACTCCCAATTTTTTAAAGTAGCTTACTTGGCAAGTCCCCTACTTATAACTAAGGTTTCAGGTCACATCATCAAATATGATGCCACATCAGCATGCTTTTTGTCAAGGTGTTCAAAAAGGCCCAAAAAAAAGTGAGCCCAATACTTGTGCATTCACAATATGTTTTATTGAGCGTTGATGTGGCATCACATGATTGGTTACTTTTTAGATCAAAGGAATACATTTTGTTTAATTATGGGTAGTCATCATCAACAAGTTAACAACTTTAAAGTCACAACTATTGGTCCAATATTGATAAAAATATTGGGCATTATATAAACAAATACTATCACAACTATTGAAACATGCTCAAGTACTAGGTCCTCTCCCCTATTACTTGTCAAGTTAAGCACTAGTAATCATATTTATGTATTAAAAAATAGACAAGACAAGAAGTGTCTATTTTCACAAGTCACATCAAAGAAACAACTAATCATATGGTGACACTTAAGACAATCAATTATAAATGTATTGAAATATATGTTTCAATCTAAATTTTTTGGCTATTTTCAAACAAATTGAAAAAGACATAATTGATGTAGCTACACTATTGATACCTAAAACCTCAAATAATATCTTTATGCTCTTAACTCACCTACAAAGACATAACAAATTTTTCAAAAAAAATTACTCACTATTTAGAAACTTAAATTGTGCTAAATCAAGGTGCATATTGAATCCTCTCCCTGAACTAACTCTCAATAGAAATCTTCTTTCAAAATGAATTTTAATGATAGATATAAAAAATAAAAGGACATTTTTGGTGAATTCAAACTTTTTCAATTCTTGTAAAGGAAGGTAGGGACCTCAATTTTTTATAATCACTTTCACTTATAATATAATTTGTATCTTTAAAACACATTAAGTATATTACAATATTGAAGAATAAGAATAAATACTAAAATTAAAATATTCATATTAATTATAAGGATAATATTTTTATTGATAAATATTTTAAATTATAAATAATTGTAAAAATAAAAATAAAAATAACAACATAAACAATTATGTATATTTTATATAGCAAAATGAAAACATATTAAATTATAAAATTAAATAATAAATCTCAAAAATATTATATAAAAATTTGAATAGTAAACATAAAAATAATGTATAATTTTTTTTAAAAAATTATTAAAATAATGAATTATTTTTTAATAAATTTAAAATTTATATTAAAAAAAAAAGTTTTTCAAATAAAAAAAAAGGAAATATTATAATAAAATAAAACAATTCATGTGTTTTATAGGTACATGTTTTCAACCCTCAAATCTTTGTCCCCATCTTCAATGGTGTTTTCAGTATCATAGGACGGGTGTTTTCAGTATCATAGGACGGCAAGGAACATCCCCTATTTGTCCCCAAAAATCTTCAAATCATTAAAATATTTCTAAAAAATGTTTGAAAAATAAGAAATATTGTGAAGATGTTGAGTCATCCCTAAAATTGTCGAGACATTTGAAACATCCCTCAATCATCTCAAGGATGACCAGATGTTTTTGACAACAAAACATTTTTTTATAATTTTTTAAAAATAATTTCACAATATTAATAAAGATTATTAAATATATCATGATAGCATTATAACAATAGTATAACATGACATCATTATAACAATAGCAATAAATATATCATGACAAAAATATAACACCGATTAAATTAATTATGATAGTAGTGACAAAAACAATGGTAATATAACAACAATAAATATATCATGATTTAGATTCATAACTAATGATAAAAGTTATATAATAGTTAACACTTATAGAAATAATTTGGATTTCTAATTTCATTGCTAAAAAAGTACCAAGCTTCAAAATTCTTGATTTGGTATTAGCATGTCTGGAATTTGATGGTCTATTTGATTATTTTTTCAATTTTAGACCGTATATTACAACTTTAAAATTTATTAGACCGTATAGTTTGAATTGCTATATTTTTATTAAACCATAAAAAATTATTATAAGTAAAATATAATATAGTATTTTAATTTATAATATGTATCATTTTATAATTTTTATTATAAAAAGATAAATTAATTTAGAATAGAATATAACTTTTTTTTTAATATTTTCTAATATGAATTTAGAAATTTTTGACATTTTTATAATAGTTATCTTTTTTTTTATATTAATATATGTGATTTATAATATTATTATAAAAATATATATTAATTTAGAATCTATTCAAAATAGAATATAATTATTTTTAACTTTTAGAATATATTTAACAAGATTTGTTTTTAATATGAACTTAAAAACTTTTGTTAATTGTTAATATTTATTACTAATAATTATCATTGTTTTCTAATTTTTCAAGATATTGCATTTATAAAAGATTTTATATAAAAATTTATAAATTAAACAATTTTTTTGAAAGGCATTTAAATGACCAAACCGTTATAAAATTTCCATATGATAGGTAGAGGTGACCTCAAATTCCAGGCCTGGGTATTAGAGCCAATTATATTATTAAATTTGCAAAAGAGATTAGAGGTGCATTGGCCATGGTTTGGTATAATGTGGTATTGTGGGAGAAGTGTAGACAAACGAACAAAAAAATAGCATCTGGTTGGCATGTTGACTTTTTCAAACATCATCCAACCTCATTTTAACAATGTCATATTATATTGTTATTAGTTGGAAATAGTAGTCATTAATGTCAAAGGTGAGATGAGAGGAGGATTTGGATGATATTTTTGTTCTGATTTATGTGCTATTTTTTGGTGTTCACATTGTTGATCGCCCCTCATGGATTTTGGTACCCACAATCTATGCAAGTAAAAATAAAATTATTATTTTTTGAAGGCTTTTTGGGCTAGCCGACCAAGCATGGTGGATTGCCCCTTTTGGGGAATTAAAAATTAATTTTATTGTGTTTCAAATGAGGTCAATCCCCTTAGCATGGTCGCCCAATATGAACATTTTTAAATAAAATAAATTTATTTTTTATGCACATGAGGTCGACCCCTTTTGATGGGTCACCCCTCTTAGGTGAAGAGGTGCATTTGTGTGGTATAATAGATGTGTGGGAGAAGAATAATTAAAGAAATTACTAAAATATGTTTCCTATTCAAAGCAAACTTATGAGGAGATCTAAAGTAGACTTCTGAGGAGATCTACAGAAGAACTTATGAGGAGATCTAAAGTAGACTTCTGAGGAGATCTACAGAAGACTTATGAGAAAATCTAAAGTAGACTTCTTAGTAGATTTAAAGAAGACTCATAGTATATATTGATGTTGATTTATGGAAAATTTGTAGCAAACCTTTCAAGAGGATTTAAATGGAAAAGTTGTAGTGGACCTTTCAAGGTGATTTATGGCATATTTCTAGTAGACCTTTCAAGGTGATCAATCACATATTTGTAGCAGACCTTTCAAGGTGATTTACAACATATTTATAACAAACATTTGAGAAGAAGTAGATTCACATGATAATCATGCTTTAAATAAGCTATATTCAAGAAAACAAAACTTTGTGCATTTGGAGGTTGGTGCCTCCCAATAGAAGAGATTGGTCTCTTGCTAAGTTGGTGCTTAGTGGTGGGGATTGGTGTCTCCAATGAGTTGGTGCCTATGAAGATTTGTAAAAGAGAATTTTATTGTTGGTTGTATTTGGACAGAAGATCCAAGCAGTCTTTCCCCATGGTTTTCTCTCGAAAGGGGTTTCCACATAAATCTTATGTCTCTTAGTTGGGTAAAAACAAGAAGATGATTCCACTTCTCATGGAAGTTTTGGACTTAGCCAAAAATGTGAAATTGGGCAAAGTGAAACAGGATCCCATTTTGCTTTAAGACCTCGAGCCAAAAACAGGATCCCATTTTCTAGAAACAAGATCCTATTTCATATAGGGTTAAATTTAAAAAAATAAAATTTCAATTTCTGATCCAATTTTTGCTATTGATTTCAGGTCGAAAAAAAGGCTTGGGGGGCTGACCCTTAGCTTTGGACCTACTTTGACCTACAACTTTAAGGTCATGTCAATGTCACTAGAAAAGAGCGACTTTAAACATGTGCCTAAAGATGTTTTTTGCATAAATTTTTGACAAAATTAAAACCCATTATAAATGAGATTGTGTAGATATCAAATATGTATTTTTTTTAACAATTGGATTATTTTTTCTATTTTTCAAATAATTTTCAATGAAACTGGTCCATAAACTTGAAATAACATGTTTTTTTATTATTTTAATAACTTTTTTATTAAAATATTTTTTTGAAAAACAAATTATGCATGAACAATTTTCAGACAATACTTTTCAATTTGAAAAAAAAATTAAAAAATAATTAGTTTAGGTAATCTTATGCATGACGTACATGAGGGGTTTTCAAAATAGTAGTTACAACCCATAAAAAATTATAAAAAAAAAATAATTCAAAAAAATTTACAAAAACAAATCGTGAACAATCTTCAGTATCTTAAAAATCTTTTTCCAAAATGATTCATAAAAATACTTTTATGTAGGTCAAAATATAGTTAATGTATATTTGCATGGTATGGTCTTAAAAAAATGACTTTTAAATAGTGGTTGTTAGACATTGCTATTGAAAATCAATTTGTATTATTTGGGTATTAAAATAAATTACATATTTGGAAACTAGACTCTAAGTACTACATTTCATATTATTGACTTTTTTAAATATTCAATCTTTAAGTACTTCAAATTTGTAAGTCAAATGTGACAAATTCTAAAAATCAAAGAAAATAAGTGAACTCAACTTTTTGCAGACACATGTTGGTAGATCTTGTGTGATTGCTATGTTCATGGTTGTTTTTAAATGAGTAAAAGCTTTATCTTATACTGATTCACCTCCCCTCTCAATATAAGTGTGTGTTCATCACTATTGTCCATTAATATTTAAAATTTTAAGTATCTCTTGTCTCTCTCTATATAGTTATTTTCATATATATATATATATAACCAAAACATAACTTTCAAAAAATACATAACAATTTAAAATAATTATTTGTATTATTAAAATACTTATAATTTTTTATATTCTTTATGTAAAGAAAGAATCCAATACTTTATTAATTATGTTTTTCATTCACTAATAAACATTAAAAAGTTATTAAAGACCAAAGTAAATATAAAACTAAAATTTTGTCATTTAATAATTTTCAAATAAATTATCTACAAATAATCATATAAAATTAATATTTGTAATCAAAATTAAAAATCAAATCAAATATTCTTTTAAAAAATTATTTTATAAAAAATTATATTATACAAATAAACTTAAAATTAATATCAACACT
This sequence comes from Sequoia sempervirens, assembly GCA_007258455.2. Lineage (NCBI taxonomy): Eukaryota > Viridiplantae > Streptophyta > Pinopsida > Cupressales > Cupressaceae > Sequoia > Sequoia sempervirens. The sequence continues at coordinate 139,296,849 of VDFB02000008.1, forward strand.
AAATTAAAAACTATTTTTATTTTATAAATTCAAATTTATCAGTGTGAATTAATTATAATAGACTATAACAATATTATTTAAATTACTAATAATTTAAAATATTTTAATACATAATTATGTGCAATTTTTATATCATTTTTAACGGCACTCAATGTCATCCTAGATTAAAATATGATTCAAAATTTTGATATGTACATTTTTTATATCATTCCTAATGGCACTCAATGTCATGATATATTAGAATATGATTCAAAATTTTGATATAAAAATTCAACTACTACTTACAACTTTCTAGCTAGGTTTAAAGCAACTTACAACTTTCTAACTAGGTATAAAGTCCTTTCTTGAAACCTTGAGAGGTTGAGAGTAGTCTTTCAATACTACATTTCAAACAAAGTCCTCACACGGAACATGGGCAATTATTTTGTAAAATATATACCTATTTTAAAACATTTTGGAAACTCTAGGAGTACAATTGTATGTCTCTCTGTTCAGGTCGACCTACACCTAAAAAGACTTTGGCATTTAGTTTCTGTATCGAATTGAACTTTCAGGGTGAAACAGTTATCGGGATGTTTTTTCACCGCTCTATGTTCTTCTCAAGATTTACGAGGAAATGCAAAGGCTTATAAAGGAAACTGAAAGTAAAACCGCTATAGAAATGTTCAATTTCTCTAAATTCTAAGATCACTGATACTACTTTTCTGTAAAATGCAATTGAGGTACTTATATGTTCCAACAGTCTTCAAATCTGGTTCTTTCCTTAGCCAAACTCATTAAAGAAATTCAAATCATCTCAATTCTTACAAAGAAAATACATGCTGCATGTGCCTATTTCGGCTATCAAATTCAAAAAACTTACAGTTGGGGAAAGTGCATTGCCCATACCTGTGCCGGGAGGTCCTTGGATCAAAACCAGGCGGTTGTTTATTGCAAGCCTAATTGCATTTAACTGGCTTGGGTCCAGAGTGGTCTTGTACCCGCCTTTGATTAAATTATCCAAATCTCTAACCCCAGATCTAACGCTAGTCTCACCAAACAAACATCCCCAGTCCACAGTGGTAGCCGGGTCCGAAAGGTATTTTGCAGGTTGGTGTGTCCATTTAGCGTACACAAACTCTTCTAGGAATGGAAAATTGTGACACTCCATCTGTTGCAGCCTTCTCAAGACCGGTTCGTACGCCTTGTAAAATGTTGGATTTTCAGCGAAAACAAGGCCGGATGCTCCCAACAGTCTACTTATACATTGAGCCGACGAGCCTCCCGCGCCTGCTTTTCCGTCCACCGGTTCCACGAACATAACTCGGGATATCCTGTCCTCCTCGCATCTGGCCACCACAGCTCAAGTCGTAGACTCGAAATTTCCTCCGTCGTCAGATATACAGAGAAGGGTTCCTGGCATGGGAAGTTTGACGGGTCCTTTACCGCCAAGTCTATGGGCTGTTATTGCGAAAGTTATGCCAGGGTTTCTTCTACTAAACTGGATTCCTAGGACGGATCCGTTGGTCCAAACTTTCATGTCCCTGGGATCCAATTTGTTTGCTCTGAGATCGTCGAGGCCCTTTCTCAGGGGCGCAAAGCAGTCTTCCCTTAAAAGAGTATAATATGTGTCGAGGTACTCATCCACAGATCCATAGCCACCTTTCTTTTTGACGAAAGGAAGGGATTTACTGCTTGTGATCTCGGCAGAGACTGGAACTAGCGGCATTTTCTCCCACGGCAGCTTCTCAATTGATGCTGCTGCATCGGCAGCCGAGCTGTAAACCCCAGAAAAGCAAACCAGAAGCTCCACAACGAAATAGCAATACCTAGACGGAGCAAGACTGTCTCTCTTCACGGTTTCTATCATCGATTTGATCAGCGGCAAGAGATCAGTAACGCTTTCTGGACTCTGCGCCACAAGACAGAGCATGAAATTGTTGATGAGCAAACCTTCTTCTTCATCTTCTTCTCTGCACCGATCCAAAAGATACTCCTTCAATGCGCCCGGCGATCTCAAAAACTCGGTGCCGCAGAAGAATTTGAAAAAATGCCTCACTCTCGCGCCGTAGAAAGCCGCGCCTTCTTGCTGCAGAGCCTCCGCCAGTACCAACACGCGACATACCACGCCCTGCGGCGGCTGCCGTAGCTCCAACACTAGAAAGAACCCTGCCGGACATTTCGTCATTTCTCTCAGTACTTTCCCGGGGCTATGATCGCAGACACACAGAAGCTTTTGAAGATAGCGTTCCAGAAACACCGGGCTCCTCCGCCTGCACTGCACTAGATGCGCGTATGTTGCGCGGGGCCTTTCCGCATTATCATTCAAAGTAAATTGCAATACATCGCCGATTTCAAGATCTAGAAGGCCCGTGTCGGTTTTTGAACCATCGCCGTATCTGAATTTCACTGTCTGTGAAGCGCCGCCCACCTTAATGTAGCCAAAATTCTCATTCGTAATCAAAGCCGAAACCTCTCCGACCTGTAACTTGGCTGCTACCGCCAGCGGCTTTTCGTCAGGGTCTTTCTTCTCTCTTTGCCCAGCTCCAGTCCACTGGCTTCTTTCTGAGCCTCGAAACCTTCCTCTGCCCACTCCTCTGCTATCACTATCGTTATCATTACTTCTTTGAGCACCGGGAAAGCCGCGACCCCTTCCTCCCCATCTCCCTCTGCCTCTGCCTCTGCCTCTGCCATTATCATTCTCCATACTTTCTAGTGCTGCAAAAATGGTTTACTGATAAACTTTTCGACGCTCACTAAAATATAATTTAGAAAGCACGCTGCAACCGTGACGGCTGACATTATTCTGACTATGGTGGTACCACTGCCCATCTCATCCATTGACACGCTTTCGGCCATATTCCTGTGACGTACATATAAATGTTTTCTTTACTCCTTTCCCTTTACACAGCGTTCCATTTCATCTCTAAATGTTTTGATCTAACGGATTGTTTAAAATAGCCAACGTCATCTAAAGTGCTACCGAAGAGAGTCATTTAAAAAAGCACGATTTGTATCAACAGTTGGAATTTGTTGCTTCGAATAAAAGGCATTGCGTAGAATGTGTTTCAAATTCCACTGAATAGCAGCTTCCTCGAAGTCTTGCGTTCTGGTATAGGATTTCTGGTCTTTCATAACGGCATTCCTGACAGGCAAAAGACACATTGTTATTATTTTTTACGCCGAAGGCGTATCCTTATTTGAAATGAACCGAGCTTCATTTTACTATCCACGGCTGAGAAGGCATGGGAGACGGTTGAAAGCATTTTCACCGTCAGATTCACCGCTTTTAAACTTTCAGCTCCAGCGTACGTTCTGCTTTGTCAGATTGCAACTCGCAAATATCAATATAGGTATTTCACGCCTGAAATTTTTTTTGCAGTCGTAACATTCCTCCCCTCACATCTGCAAACCAAATTTAACTCGCATTTAATATTTTTGTTTAAAATGATGACAAAATATCGCAAATATCCAAATCAATAGCCCTAAAACCCCGATATTTTTTCCTTATTTGAAATGAACCGAGCTTCATTTCACTATCCACGGCTGAGAAGGCATGGGAGACGGTTGAAAGCATTTTCACCGTCGGATTCACCGCTTTTAAACTTTCAGCTCCAGCGTACGTTATGCTTTGTCAGATTGCAACTCGCAAATATCAATATAGGTATTTCACGCCTGAAATTTTTTTTGCACTCGTAACATTCCTCCCCTCACATCTGCAAACCAAATTTAACTCGCATTTAATATTTTGTTTAAAATGATGACAAAATATCGCAAATGTCCAAATCAATAGCCCTAAAACCCCGATATTTTCATATCTTCTTTCGTTTACTGTAAATAGATTAAAGAAGCAACTAAAGGGATTCTGCCATGGTAAGGTTTTGTAAATTTTTCCTGCAACTCTACCCATTTTTTCTCAACGGCATCGTCAAGAGCATGACACAATTTGTGCATAATCTTTGAGGTAAGTCACTTGCAAAGTTTCGTTTCAGTTAATTTTCCTTTGTAACATATATCTATCTCTATAATAGATTTATTGTTAGCAATGCAAATGAGAAGAGATGGTGATGTTTCTCGTCTTCTTTCTTCTCTTGGCATCCATGGAATACAAACCCGCCACTGCCCACAGTAGCAGCTACAGCGACCACCTCCTCTATCTTGTGCCTATGTGCATGCTCTAGATCTTTGTTTGCTTCATGCTTCTCATACTATCACATGACAAAACCAAATTATTTTAAATTTCTAACCCTAAAAACAACAAATTGATGCAAGGGCATCATTTTTAGATCACCGAAATTTGGGTGAACACTTTGAATTTTGTTTTTGTCTTAATCATGTTTTGCTTTGCTTTGATTGGATAGGAAGATTGGCATAGTTGGAAAGAAACTGCAAAAATCCCAACCGCCACCTTTGCCAAGAAACAGTTCAAAACAAAAGGGGAAATAACGTTTCAGTTAGGGTAGTCATTTTTGGCCCTGTAGATGGAAGGGAGCAGTTAATGGAAAGGACAACGTGTGTTGGACACAAAAAAAATAGGGGAAGCATCGATTCATTCTTATGATGCGACCGGGATGGAGTAGGGTGCTTTCCCTCACAAATGCTTTGGCGCTGCATGGATCAGATTCTGGTTAAGCTACCCCTTTGGCATAGCCAAATTGGCTGGAGCAAAACAGACATTCATATTTACAGCAGACCGTGGAACCATAGGCTATATGGCACCTGTGTGGTAAAGGGGCATGACAATTACTATTAAAGTAGATGTGTATAGTTTTGAAGTTATGTTGAACTTGGAAGTCATTTGTTGCAAGAAAATGGCCAAGGTTGACATTCCAAAAAATGAAAACATCTTGTCTGACTGGGTGTACGATTGCTTTAGAGATGGAGGGCTTGCCTATGTCCTTGTATTTGAAACTGAAACTTTAGAAGCAAGTTTTGATTATTGTTCACCACCATTGTTTGTTGTTAATAGCCACTAGCAGACATCTGAAGTTGTTAGTTTGAACTAGTGCTATGAGATTGAAATGAAAAATGCACAATTCTGTTTCAAGGGTATGAGAATCAGAATTTGATTGCATGGCTAGCAACCCTCATGGGGAATTGAATTCGAACTTTGTTGTCTACGTTGTTAGTGAAGTTGCTTGATATCCATTCTAATGGATTGGCTATGTTTGTTCTTCCTGGCTGACTGACTTTGATTGCGTGCTTTTGCAGTTGCAATTAAATTAACTTTCCTTTTGTGAATTGTTGTCATCATAGTTATATATATATATATATAACAAAGTACACTGATAGAAAATCCTCCAACAGCGACGACACCGAATTTGCTAGCATATATACAAATATACAAATTAAGTGTAGTTTGCATATACTCATTGAATATATCAGCACATACCAATGCAAATGCACTAAGAAATATTTAAGAAAAATATTGTTATCCAAGCCTGAAGTGAATTGTATTGCTTAACATGAAGGTCTATGACCATTTGAGTTTAAACAGGGTCATGCTTATAATGACTATTGATCCCCTAGCCACTAAATTAGCTTTTGATTATGTTACTTCCTTTTTTTATGTGCTTGGAGAGTGATAGGTACTTCCTGATGTTTGCCAGAGTTTATCTCCGAGGAAGACTAAAGAAATGGAGGCCACAACAGAAGCATTAATCTTGGATGCAGTTTTTGATCAGCGGGAGATGAAAGAATCTGATCATAGAAATATGGAAAATCTCATATTGCCTTCTCTGCAATTTCGTGAAGCAGATGGAGGATACAATTTATCCTAATTCTGAAATAGAGGATACCATTGTTCCTAATACTGAAACAAAGGATATCGTTGTTCGTAATACTGAAACAAAGGACGTGGTTGATCCTAATTTGGAAACAGAAGCAATTGCTCCTGATCATGAAACACAGGTTGCACTTGATTCTGATCTTGAAACAAAAGATATAGTTGATCCTGATTTTGGAACAGAGGATGCAGTTGGTCCTTATTCTGAAACAAACAATGCAATTGATCCTAATTCTGAAACAGAGGATGAATCAGAGCATAATAAATTTGAAAGTGTAAGAGAGTTCCCTTCATTTCCTCACCTATTAAGAGGAGCTAACCCCATTTCCATCATCAAGAATTCCCTAAGGAGCTAATGGAATAGAACAAAAGGTAAAAACCTGAAAGGAAAAATTTGTGGAGTCTAACTTTGCACTTGCCTAATTGACTTTCCACAACTCTTTGGCGTACCCATTGTATTTGCTTGAAGATTTCTAAAGTTCTATAAATAAAATAAAAAATTGTGCATATCCTTTAATCATTGCATTCCATGAGATAACTCTCTTTGAGGCATTATGTCAAACAGTTTGCATGCCTTTTCTATGCTTCCACGTTTTGTCTCCATCTGCAAGCTATTCACACATCTCTTTTCTATAGCGCTCTTTTTCTTGTATACCACGCTCTTGATAAGGCTACCATAAAGGGAGATACCAGGCTCTTGATAAGGCTACCATAAAAAATGAATTAATATAAACCCAATATAAACATTTTGTATATATGATTATAAGTGAAACACGTCCTTTTTCTTGTATACCACGCTCTTGATAAGGCTACCATAAAAAAAATTAATATAAACTCAATATAAACATTTTGTATATATGATTATAAGTGAAACAGTAATTTTGTCATTTACATAAAAGTTTTCATCCTCTGAAAGGCTATTCTATAGATCTTCAATCATCTTTCTTATTGCTCTATCCTTATCTGGTTGAGTTGACTTCAACCTTAGCAAAGAAAAAGTTGTAACCAGTTTTGTTCTGCCTTAGTGCATTGGGATCCTTCCTAGTCATTAGCTTCTTTTTCTGCCTACATTCAATCTAATGTTCCATGACAGAGGCTTTAAGCTCATTACGGTCCATACTATTCATAAAGGGAGATACAGTTGCATGTTGTTGTACGGTGCTAGAAGGAGGAACGTGGTACAAAACATCCCCCATTTTCCTTGTCCCAACTATCACATTGACTAGGTAACCATGCTCAAATCTTCCATCAATACAACCAGTAACAACACTTTCAATAGATGATGTCGGGTCAATTGCATCAAAGTTGTATTTATGATTAAATTTAATAAGATGCACAAATATTTACAGTAGTAATACAAAAGTTAGTCCCTAATCAATGAATTACTTTAAATATTGGTTACAAGCAAGGACCTACAAGTACATATCTGAAAAGAATCCTCCTTCCATGATGCTTTGATGGATTTCCATAACTTATTCCAAAGCTCCCATTTTGGTAGAGGCAGGGAGGATACTGGCGAAGATTGTGGAATTTGGCTTTACACTTGCCAATTGCATTTGCTTGAAAGTTTCTAAAGCCTTTTCAACAAATCCATTTTTTAATAATCATGTAATCATTGCAGTCCATAAGGTGATATCTTTTCTTAGGTATTATGTCAAATAGTTTGTGTGCCTTGTTAATGTTTCCACTTTGGAATAGAGGAATTTTGTCAATAGTTGCAATTGTCCTGGTGTTTGACAAGATGCCTCAAAGAAATGTGGTCTCGTGGACTGTAGAGGGTTGCAGGATATGCACAAAATGGATTTGTTGAAAAGACTTTAGAAATTTCCAAGCAAATGCAATTGTCAGGTTTAAGTCCAAGTCCAAATATCTTCCTCTATTTCTCCCACTCCTTATTGCAAGCATTAACATTAGCCTATTGATAATGGAGCCTAATTATCTCCTTAGTTCAAAGATTTTATTTCAGTTGTGTTTCAATCACTCTAATTGAATGCATAATTGCTAAATGGTCTACCATTAGATCTCATGTATTACACAAATGTATACAAAAAATAGACCTATTTTTTTCATAATTAACCTTCCACACCTCTTCGGCGTACCCATTGCACACCAAGGTGCAATTGCTAGTTATTTTTATTTGGTATAATTTGAGTGGTAGGGTGAAGACCTTGAGACATACATAACTATTGTTGTAAAACTTTTTATTGTAAATCAGTATGGGAAGTTTCTTAGGATGTTTTATTAAAGTTTTGATTGGACTAATGACCTCCTCAATATTAAATGTCATATTGCTTATTCTTTTTTAAAAAATTACAATTGTTATTGGAAAACTTTTTATTGTAAATCAATATGAGAAGTTTTTTTTGTATGTTTTAATTAAATTTTGATTGAACTAATGACAATGTCACTATTAAATGCCACATATTGCCTATTCTTTTTTAAAAGACAATATCTTAAATAAAAGATATAATAAAATTTAATATTTTTATCTAAAAGATGCTAAGTGTAGAGGTCAAGAAATCTTAGATTCTAATCATGTACATGAAAACTAAACATAATTTATTTATCAAAAATAATATATATTTCTTTAGAGTCAATAGTTAGTTTTAAATATAAAGATGTTAAATCTTTAAAATATAATGTAAAATTGTTAAAAAAATAATATATAAATAAATAACAAATGGTGGTTTTTAAAAGTAAAATTAGAAGTTATATATAAAAATAAACAATGATAATAAAATTCTCATATACAAAATAAATATATTATTATTTTACTTTATCAATAATAAAAAGGAAGCCATATAACAATATAATCTTTAAAAAATGACACAAAAGCATAATTGTGTGCAAAGTACGAATTCGAATTGGAAAGGTAATATTCTGAAGCAAAGTGAGGAAAAAGTTATAGTCTATTTCCCCAAGGATATGGGCATTGTTAATACGATTGCAAATTTTGCTTGTAGATTTCAAAGAAGAGAAATAGAGGAGAGGATATCGAAAACCTGGTCCACATGTTCATCCCCTTGTTTTTCGTTGAAGGGCTTCTTTATTGTAACATGCCAATTGTTCATGCAAGTAAATTTCCTAAGTTTTCACTTTCAAGTAATGAACTATGTTAGTTAACCATTGCCATAAATATTATCTTTTCTTAATAGAGAACAAATGAACATAAATGTCATAACAATAACCAATTTTCATTTCATTTCCAAAATAATATTCCACATATTACAATATTCCAAAGATTGTGTACAAAGTACATACATAGCTCAACCGAGCTTCAAAGCAATAGATATAGATGGTCCAAGAATCTCCTTTCAAATCTAGGTCACTTACTGAGTAGGAGAAGCATCACTCAAATATTTTTTTTCCAATCACAGACTCAAATGTGATCCCCTGCACATCTATCATCTGATAGATAGCCCTACCCTTCGATGAAGAGATTGGTGGAGTAACCTCGTAACGACAACCATTCTGAGCTTAGCATTGTGTCCTACATAACTATAACTTGTAGACTCTACAATCCTGAACTAGTATGCATAAATGGATCACAGTGAATTGATAGTGGAGCTAAAGGCAATCACACTACTTTGGCCAAAGTGTTCTCACTCAGTACTTCGAGTGATAGACATCCTACTCACATACACTAATCAAGATCTATTTGACTTAAGGCCATTATAAACTATGCATAGGTAATTTCCTTCTTTAAGTGGTATTTAACCTTAGAAACAACCTATTCCCTTCCCCAAAACACAATGGTATTTCTACCCACAAATCTCATAAGCATAAATTAGCCCCCTCCCCTTCAATGGATATTCAAATCCCAAGTGTAATTTGTGAGCTTTCTAGCCTACAAATTAACTTTGCAATAAATAACCCTTAAGCTATCCTTGTTTCATCATTCCTACCATATAATAAGTTATGATAAACAAACTCTCCTATTATGGAGTATATACAAACACTTCATAGGAATTCACAAACAGATTATTTTCCTTTCCATTAGAAAATATTGTGTTTTACTAATGCAAACATTCTCATGCAATTCCAAACAAATTAATCAAAACATTCATTCTTTCACAGCAAAAGACAAATAAAAGGAGAATAGATTCTCATGCCTATAGATCACTTAATCCAATAGACTCATCTAGTTCTAACCCTTCCAATGTTAGCTTGTTAGGCTTCACTTCAAACTACTATAACCACTCAATGCAAAACCTCACAATAACCTCTTTCTCTATTCTCACAAAATAACTTTTTCTCTAGAAAATACAACTAAAAAATAAAAACAATAGATTATAACCTTAGATTGTGCGTCCAAATGAGAGAATTGGCTCATCTATATATACTAAATTATGAGACAATGATGCCTAAAGAAGTGGTAAACCAGTTGACACCACTCAACCATGCAAGTCAACTCATCTTATACAGAAAAAGGTGGCAGCGTTCTAAGCTAATACTCGGCCTAGTAATCAACGAATTGACCTCCTTCCATGCCAATAATACATGACTAAATTAATTATGCACATGTTCTACAAATGAGAATCGAATTTCAAGTATGAAATACTTCTACAGGAAATAGAGTATTCATAATATGGCGCTAGGGTGTGTGCAAGAAGTTGAGTCCACTTTTCGGCCAAAAAGTGGAAGTGTTTTTCCTGATTTTCAGAATTTGACACATTTGACCTTAAAATTTGAAGCACTTAGAGATGAAATTTTTAACAAAGTCACTAATCATAAAATGTAGTGCTCGGAGTCTAGTTTCCAAATATATAATTTATTTTAATACCCAGATTGTACAAATTGAGTTTTAATAGGCATTTCTAAAAACCACTGTTTAAAAGCCATTTTTTTTTTACCATACCATGCACGTGTACGACATCCATATTTTCACTTAAATTATCATATTTTTCTAAATCCTTTTGGGAAAAGTTTTATGACTCACTAAAGCTTGTTCTTGATTTTTTTTGTAATTTTTTATTGATTTTTTTTTTTTGTTAAATTTTTATTAGGTAGATTTGTTGTTTTGAAAAATCGTCATGTACGACATGCATAAGATGACCTAACTTATCTTTTTTTATTTTTTTTTTTCAAATTGAAAAGAATTGTTTGAAGTTTGTTCTCGTGCAATCCGTTTGTCAAAATGTTATGTTGATCAAAAGTTATTAAAATAGTAAAAAACTCTGATATTTAAAGTTTATGGACCAATTTTATTAGAAATTAATTGAAAAATAGAAAAAATAATTCAATTGTAAAAAAAATTACATATTTAGAATCTGCATTGTTTCATCTAAAATGGGTTTTAATTTCGTCAAAAAATTCTACAAAAAAGGTCGTCAGCCATATGTTCAAAGTCGGTATTTTTCTTTGACATTGTTAGGGCCTTCAACTTGCAAGTCAAACCAGGTTGAAGGCCTAGGTTTGGACTTCCAACGCTTTTCCCGAACCAAAAACCTGGCCACAATGCAAAACAAAATTCAAATTTTAAAAAACGGGATCCCGATTATAAAACGGGATCCCATTTATTAATAAACGGGATCCCGTATTATAATTGGGATCCCATTCCTCACTCGGCAGTATTCGGACCATTGTGAATGGAACGAGATCCCGTTTCATAAACGGGATCCTGTTGCCTTTACAACGGCTCCGACATTCATTTCTGGTGAACAGAATCCCGATTATAGAACGGGATCCCGTTTATAATAAACAGGATCCCATTTAATAATTGAGATCCCATATATAAACGGGATCCCGTTTATTTTATTTAAATACACTATGGAGAATTATTGTGAAGTCTGCAACTTCACATGTACGGCCGAGAGCACTAAAAGTGAATTATTTTTCATAAGTTATTGTATTTACAGGTGGTGAACTTGATTTTTGGTTGATTTTATCAAACGGAGCATCATCTACACCATTTTTGAAGTGAATTTGTGTTATTTTTGTGCTTGTTTGGAGGAACAAAAGGTTTCAATTTGCAATATGGATTGAATTTTTAAAAGGAAGCTTGAAGAAAACAATTTTTAAAGTGGAATTGTGGTAGTTTTCTACTTGTTTTGAGGAACACAAGAGGAAGAATTTTGTCCTAATAGGTATTCAACTTCCAATTTGGATTGAATATTTTGAAGTATTTCACTATTAACATTCATTTGTGCTTGAGAATTTTATAATTATGGGAGATAAAGCTCGTAATAAGAGAAGAAAGACATTGACTCCTCAAAAAGTTGAAGCAAATAGAGAAAAAGAGAGACAAAGACAAAGAGAAAGAGAAAGAGAAAGAAGAATGAGAATGAAATCAATGAATGATGGTGGAGCAACCAATTCAACAACTATTGAAGATGAAAACATTGAGGATACCATGGTTGTAGATGAAGGTAATTTGCAAGGAGTTAATTTGGAGAAGAATCTGATTATACAAACAAGTCCTACTATGTCTTCAAATCCCTCTTTGAATGCTATGGAAAATGTTTCAATATGCACAAATCCAGGTACGTCTTCAAATCCACATGTTAGTGAAATGGTAAATTTGTATGTAGAAGTTTTACAAGATATTGGACTTAATGATGTTGACATTGACTATATTCAAAGAGATGAAACTTTTATAGAATTTGTTGAAAACAATAAATAAAAATCTTTTGTTGCAAATGAAAATCAAAATGATCATTTTCTTTAAAATGAAAACAAAACCTATATTTTTACGAAAATGAAAATGAAAAATGAAACCGCTATGATGAAATGAAAATGAAAACTATTTTATTGATGAAAATGAGAATGAAAAATGAAATTAAAATGAGAACCGCTTTGTTGATGAAAATGAAGATGAAATGAAAATGAAAACCGCTTTGTTAATGAAAAATGAAAATGAAAATGAAAAACCGCTTTTGTTGATGAAAATGTAAAGATGAAAATGTAACGAAAATGAAGATGAAGATGAAGATGAAAAATGAAGATGAAAATCTAGAATGTGATGTTGAATTTAATGAAAATATTTTTTTTTAAATTGGAAGTGGTGTTTTCGATAATTTTTCTGGTCAAATTTCTTGGAGGTAAATAAGAACACATGCGAATAGAATATACACCAAATTATTTTATCGTAAAAAAATTGCATTTCAATGTCAACTAATGATGCAATTGATGAGAATGCAAAAATGAGGGAAGTAATGAAAAGGTTAGGCTTTTATGTTAAACCAAAAAGAAAAGATCAATCATTAAAACATGTTATGTTTATTTTTGCTAGTGTCATTCAATCTATTGGGAAAAATAGTCGATCTAAAGATAAAAACACAACAAGAAGAGCTATAACTAATGCTTATAGTTAATAAAAAAATTTGAATAAAAAGAATGGTATAATACAGTGTGTTTTTAAAATGCATCCCCCAAAACATTACTAAGAGCAGCAAAAAGAAGAGAGAAAGTATAGAAATGATCCTATCAACGAATGTTGGAGTTTTAGTGGTTGACTCTCGAGGTCTGATATGAAATTGAATGTTGAAATTAAATCTTTGATCGAAAAATATTGGCATGATAATACTAGGGTTTCACCTAATGCTAGAGATGTTTTAAAATTAAGGGTGGGGTCCAAAGTTCATGATCCTCACCCAAAACACCTATTAGATACAACACAAACTGAATTTTATAGAAAATTTTGTAGCGATTCAGTGTTACCTAGTAATATTAAAATAAGTCAAAGATATTTTGAAAAATGTAAACCCCGGTATGTAAAAATTAATAAGCAATGAATATCTTCTTGTTGTAAAATACATGTTCAATTTCGTTATTTTTATGATGTTTTTCGATATATACGTTGTACCTTGCATACTAACATGATTATACAGGATTGTGGTATTGATATGCCACCTAAAGCAATAAGAGAGTTTATTTTAGGTTTGTTTTGTAAAAAATCTAATGATAAATTATTTTATTTAAGTTCTTGTATTTCTGGACAATGC
>VDFB02000008.1:139310655-139418201 GCA_007258455.2 Sequoia sempervirens
AGTCCATGAATCGTTCATACTAGATTAGCACAAGCTAGACCACTCCTTCAAGAAGGTGAGATTTGTTGGTATTCACTTTCATAAAATTACAATGTAGTTTGAATTGTAGATTAATTAAGCATTACAATTGCTGAACAAGACAACTGAGAGGGGGAGGGTGAATCAGTTGTGGCAATTTTAAACTTCAAAACCCTCAACAAAAGTTAGGTTTACATACATTCACAAAAAATTTACTCTGCTAATATATTTGATTGTTAAATGCAAAAAAAAAAACTCAAAGTATTAAAACCATGCACACAATAACACCATATTTATGTGGAAAACCTAATGAGAGAAAAACCACAATGAGGATTAGCTCACAATATAAAGAATTCAAAAACCGAATATAGAGATTCACTGCCAGAAAGGATCATTGCCAAAGAATTAAAAAGAAGATAGAAAAAAGTTTTTACAGAGAGAAAACTATCTCAATACAACAAAGATTCCACCACAATTTTCTCACACTTTTGTAGACATGCTTGAAAGATTGAGTACACCTTCAACTCACTACCTTCAGGAACTCAACACTTGAAATTCGCATTGATCTGCTTAAACTCGGATCACACACACATATCTTGCATCTCTCTATGTCTCTTACAAACATCTCAACTCATACTTATATCGTCTTCAACTTTGAAACCCTTCCAAGGTTGGCTATACACAATTTGCATTTACAAATTCAAATTAGGTCGGCACCAAAGCATTCTCGTAGTGGAAGAGAATGAAGACAACCTATAAATATTCTTAATGAGGACCTAAATGAGTCCCAACACACCTCAACATGCTTCTACTAACTTCACAAGTAGTGTTTAACACAAGGTTGGCCAACACCCGTGCAAAACACATAAGACAATTAAGTACACACATCCTTAACTCAGTCCAATATTTTTGGACAACAAACTTCACTTGAAGACAATCTAGAGTATGCAATGAACACATGTAAATTCATCTAGAAGCTTTGCAACAAACTTCACCTGAATATTTTGTACATTTGAATAACCCTGTCAGCCACTATAATACATTGTAGCTCATAAACTCATCAACAACACCAAATCTCAAATCCTCTTGAACCAAGCAAGAGAAAAACCTTATCAACATATTCTCAAAACCACAAGTCCTAAAACAAAAATGTGGAGAAATGCGGAGCAAATACATTTCTCCCAAACCATAACCAAACACACTGAAATGCATAGTACACATACTGGTGAAAATATCTTGCACTATATAGTGATCAAAAAGCCCAAATTTTGGATATAGCAACTACCAATAGCCATGAACAATACATCAGATCTACACAAGCATAGCATCAACCCAGAAGAAACATGGAGTACATCCCGGAGCAAACACTGAACACTTGCATAATACAATTTTCACTATCTGTCTTATTTTCTCAAAAGCACTTGGAGATCAAGTACCAGAGACATCAGTTCAGCACATTACTTCACTCTAACACCCTTTCAGACATAACAACATAAGGATAACTCCATGTACTCACAACACTTCTTCAACACCTCAACTATACATGCACAAACTGCAAATCTTCTTTATTACAATTTTCTCAATATCCTCAACATATACAATCAATAACCAGCTTCCATACACATAGTTGACATCAATGACAACAACAACTAGTTGACATCAATGACAACACCTTCATACTTGCAACAAAAATATATCATATATGTATTGGATGGTTAGATTATAATTAACAAGCTTTACTTTTGAAACATATGGATAAAAAATGGCTAATTGGGAAATTAATCCCTTAAAGCTTTAAAAAAAATAACAATGACAAAAATAAGTTATCCAATTTATGATGAAAATTAGATAAAACAATATAACAAGATACGTTGAGATTTACTGCAACCAAATTCATTAACAATGAAAAATCGTATGGAAGTTGAAATTAAACATGAAAGAAAACACAAACCATAACAAAGCATATACATGGAGAAACCATTGTAGGAAAAAACACCACACCTAAAGAGACCCAATCTTGTATTAAATTTTGAAAGCAGTTACATTAACATAATCTCCTTATTTCCTTGTATTTCAATAGCATAATGGGTGCTTGAATGACTTGCAAAACAATCCGATAATAGTAGAATATCAAGGCACCAATATATAGTAGATATGAATACAAGATAGAATGAATGATATTTCCAAACTAGTGACAAATACCACTTACCAAAATCTAAGAGTCCACCTCCTTTATGAGGAATCTCACAACTCACCAAAATTGGTCAACCACCCTAAATGGTAACTCCTCTTACACACCTTACACCCACCTCATGTGTCATAAAAATCACAGATTAGGTCATAATTGTTGGAAGAATAAGGAGTTTGTTATTGATGCATTTGTGGGCAACATTAGCATGTGGGATGAGCACAAGTTGTATAGTTATGTAGTTCAGTGTTGTCATTGATGTCAACATTGTGATCCCGTATGAAGACTATTGTGTAGATCAATTTGGATAGCTTGAGCATGTTTTGAGATGGTAATCTAATGGGTATTTGTAAGAAGGTTTGATCTGGTGAAGACAGATGAGAAATTTGGCTAAGTGTCAATAAAGGTAATTCCTGTGTACAAGACATCTAGTAATTGGGTCCGCATTGGTCCATTGTATAAGATCTTGCTCAGTGATTTTGATATAATTTTGTTGGATAATAGAGGAACCTAAATCCAAAGTTTCATATTGTTTTGGCTTAAGGAAAAGAAGTTATGAATGACAGAAGTTTAGTTTGGGAATTTGTAGTGGTTTCCAGTTTGGTGAACTTGTTTTGGTACATCCACACTTCTTCTCAAATTAGAATCTAGCTTTGTGGATTTGTGGGAAGGTTGATAGGTGTCAGTAGTATGTATATCCCAAATGGCATAGATTTAGGAGGTTTGCGTGTCTGAATATGGTTGTACAATTGGAAAATTTTGATATTAGGTCATTACTGATGTTGACTTAATGAGTTTTGCATAATGTGGACTTTAAATATGTATTGATCCGTTACGTGAGAGCTATTATAGGTCCATGCCAACCTATTTTGAGTTGTTATAAGTTTTGATTCATGGTGTGAAGCATGAAAGTATGTATGTTAAGCTGACAAGGTATAATTGGTATGATACATCTAATTAGGCTGACCTAATCGATGTTGTAAGTGTTTATGGATGAAGCGGATATATATACAAGATCCTTTTTGATGCTTTGGAGATGTAGATACGATGTGATGTGCAGTTAATGTAAATTATGCGAGTATAAGGTGAATGCAAAGTATAGTAGAGTATTAATTCAAATTAGTATGAAGTGTGTTAGGTCTATATTTTGAACTTCAATGGAATTGCAATTCATGCATATTTTAGGTGCAATTGTAATAGTTCAAACTTGGTTGTGTGTCACAATATCTTCTATATTTTCTTCTTTTAGTGGGTAGTGAGTCCTCTTGGATAGTGAGTCCACCTGTAGTGAGAACTTATGTAATATATTGTGAGCTAATCCTCACTGTGGTTTTTCCCATTTTGGGTTTTCCACGTAAAAATTTGGTGTTCATGTGTTATGTGATGTTGTTGGTTGTTTTCATGCTTTCATTCATTTCTACAAATTGAATATATTATGAGGATTGCATGTTTACATGTTCAAGTGGTTTAAAATAATAGTGATTCACCTCTCCCCCCTTGCTCCCCCCTCCCCCCCCTCTCAATATTTTGGGTGTTCAACAATTGGTATTAGAGCCTAGTTCCTTGGAAGGAGCTTAACCGCTTGGGGAAGATCTTGGAGGTTGAACACATGGCTGTTAGAATATTTCCTACTCCTCTGGAAGAGATTCCTACTAAAGGTTGATATGAATGGATAACTCAAAGTGGCTCTTGAAGATTTAGAAAGAACTAAAGGTGAAAATAGAGATCTGAAATAAAATGTCAAAGAAGTAGATAAATGTATCAGAAAGTTGAGAGAGAAAATCAAGAAGTTCAAATAAAGACATAAGGAAGTCAATGAGCAACTAAAGCAAGAAAATGAGACAATTACCAGTTTGAAGGTGCAAGCTGAAGAAGGAAAAATAATTAAAGAATGTTTGAATGCCAAAATGAAAATAAAATCTATAAAATGTTCAAAACTTGAAGTTGTGACCTTGAGATCAGATCTAGAGAAAGAAAGGATTCATGAAGATAAATTCAAGATGAGCTCTACAAAGCTTGATGAAATGATAGCAAATTAGAAAGGATCTAAAGACAAAGGTGGATTAGGGTTTGAGATGGAAGGAATCTCAAAGACAGATCAAACACCAAAACAGGTTGAAAAGAAGACTAAAGACAAGAAGATAAATGGAAAACATTCCAAAATAAAATAAATCAAGTCAAAAGACCACCTATCAGACAACCAAATGCTCAAAGGTACCCATGCTTTAATATATAGTTTTTGTTATTCTTGTAATAAATTTGGACATAAGGCTATGGAATGTAGAACCAAAATGAATCAGAATGTTTCATCATTTCTTGGTCAATGTTTTACATGCAAGATATTTGGTCATAGAGCTAGTGAATGTAAAAATCAAATAATGAATGACTATAGCAATTGTAGAATGGTTCAATCTTTCAATGGCTACTATTATGCATGCAATGGATTTGGGCATAAAGCTAATCAATGTAGATCTAGCATGAATGAAAGTAAGATTAGTCAAAAGAGTGTCATATGCTACAATTGCAATAGGTCTAGACACATTTCTAAGTTTTGCAGAAGCAAAAACATGAAGAAGGATAATCTAGTAAAGAAGAATGATCTAGTACAAAATATTGATCTGGGAGAGAGAAAAAAGGAGATGAATAAGATTTGGAAAAATAAGGAAGAGACAGAGGTTAAGGATGAGTCTGTACCAACATCTGGTGCATATGTTTCCTCCATAAAATAAGTTGAGAGCTTTGGATCAGGGGGAGCTTTAATGGAAAATATTTCATCCCCTTCCAAAGAAATGGTGTTGATGCTTCAACACATGGATATGAGGTGTGAGTCAATGTTCTCAAACTATTAAAGAAAATCTTGGTATAAAATATCATGATGCGTAAATTTGTAGAGCATTTGAAGTTGGTTGTGCATATAGTTAAGGGTTTGACAACTTTATTAAGTGAAGTATTTATTGCAATTTAGGTCATGGTGGAAGGTTTATAAGTGATTACACTTAATCAAAATTCATTTGCAATCGAGTATTCAAGAGGAGAAGAGTAGACAAAGAGCGAAGTAAAGTGGTTGAGGTGATTGACATCTGGCACAAGAAAAACCCTAGCCAAAATGCGATTTGAAAGGTATTTACGGTTTCTACTTACCCTAGTTTCAGAGAGTTATTTAATTTTGTTGCAAAGATGTATACATCACAAGTTGTAGAATTTTTAGAGTGTCTGCACCCTAAATTAAAAAGGCATCCTGAAAAATCTTTGATGGATGATTCAAATGGTGCATTTTTGCACATCTCATATGGTGTATTATGCATGGAAGATGTTAGGGCATACATTAATGTTAAAATGGAAGAGTATAATCACATGAAGTTGAATGGCGTATGGTACAAAGAGCTCACTGGTGATGATTTTGAGTTGAAATCTGAGTTTAAGGTTTTGGAAGAGAAGAAATACGACACTTGGAACAATTTTCCTCTCTTATGCTATGTGGATGAGCGGGTGTGATACACCCTAAGCAAAATTCATGATAAGTTCCTCTAGTTGGATATTCCACATCTAATAAATAAAGAATCCATTAGGGTTGTCATTAGTTTGTGATCAACTAGATCTGATCTGGTACTTAATTCTATGAAGAATGAGGTTTTCATGGAGAGAATAGGTGGAACGTATGACAAGAGAGCTTTGATAGTCAAGAACATCAAGAACACAACAATGAAGTACACTTCAATAATGATTGGTTACAAACTATACTTCACCAACAAGAACTTTGTATCCATTACTGCCATCAACACAACGTATGAGATGGTTGAGAAGGGTGAAGATTATTATCTATGTGAACTGCTGAGTTTGCAACTTTTGGAGAATCTACAGAAGTCAAAAGAGTCCAAATATTCTTTCAAGTTTGGCACCTTAATCATTTGTTTATTATTTTACTTCCTAAATGAAGTCCCTAGAAAAAAGAATTTAGTGTGGCTAAGGGATAGGCCTATAGCCCATCAAAGTAGAGATTATTTTTTTGGGTTGGGAGAATCAGATGCTCAAAATAATTCCCTCTAGGGGTTCTTCAAAACTTTCCAAGAGAAGATGCAGGCGAGACAGGGGATACCGAAGCACATTGTGGAGAGGTACCAAAATGATATTACCTTTCTTGTTACCAAAGATGAGTGCATAATGAAGCCTATTGAACTTGAGATAGTGTGGATCTCGAAACTTGATTATGAGGTTACTGCAGATGAGATCATTGGCTTAGCTGACATCTTGCTAAGTAGTCCAAAGGAAACCACTCAAGAGAGGTATCACACCTATGAGGAGAAGTCAATGAAGGTTCACATGGACCAAAGGTAAAAAACCATAAGTAAAATTGTTGAAAATATTATCACAACATTTGTTGAGGCTATGGGCATCCCAAAGGGACAACTTGAAAAAGATAAAGACATTTTTGGCTCTATGGGAGAATCTTCAAGTGTCAAAAGATCTAGTGGAATAGCTACCACTCCTTTGATTTCCACAAAGTCCTCTAGGACTATGCCTTCGATTGATGGAACAAAGAGGAAGGAGACAAGTACCCTTTCAAAACAAACAAGCACTTCAATAAAGGAGAATACCTCTTCGATTAAGTAGAAACTAAGGCTTCAAAAGAAAAGTGTTGCTCTGAAAGCACAACAAACCAACCTAGTGAGAAGGAGAGTGAAAGCCAAAGCAACAAGGGAGTAATACTTGGTCGTTAATTTGAAGATGATGAAGAAGAAGGACCACAGTTGGTCCACAAGAGGAAATTTGAAGCTTCACAAGGTGAAGAAAGTACAAAGAAGCAAAAGATTGATATTGTGGACACAGATGAAGAGGTTAAGGTAGACAAGCCTTTGTGATCCACATGAGAGAGAAGAAAATAGAGTCCAACAAGAAGAAGACACCGAAAGAGAAGAAAAAGAAAAAGAAGAAACCTCTAGTAAGGACTCATAGTCCATGAAATTAGATGCATTTTTAATGGGATAGTGCAGAATGAGATGTTAGAAGAAACTAATACACTATATAGTGAGGTTGATGAGGTGGATGAGGCAACCATTGTAGAAGCCATTGTAAAATACATTGTTGTTTTTGAAGTTGATATGAGAAACATTGAAAAACAATTACCTACAAAACTTTAGAATATATTGATTGAGAGACTTGACATGAGGCTATTGATGAAGAGGCTAAGTTGAAATCCTTTGCTTTAGAAAATATCAGTGCACCTCTCTCCAAGGAGAATAAAGCCACATTGGCTACATTGTACAATAAGGAATTCAAAATGAAGCAAAGGGTGAAAACCCTCATGGGAAGAGATCAAAATGATCTCGAGAGGCTCTTGAAAGAGTTTGTAGAGAAGGTTATAGACTAAGCTCAAAGGTTGGGAATGACTCTAGAAAGCATAGAAGAAATGCATATTGAGATGCCTGATTAGGATGTGAATGTTGAAGAAGATTTACAACATGATGATGCTCAACATGAGCATGAAACAAAAGAAGGTAATGTACAAGACAATGCTCTTCCAGATGTGGAGAAATTGCAAAGGAAAATGTTGAAGGAGAAACAACTACCAGAGAAGATATTGCAAAGGAGGATGCTTCCACATATCATCAAACACCTTTGACATCTGAGAAAAATGTTAAGAATGTTCAAGACCAACTGGAGGCAATCACTCCTTTAGATAACATAGATTTGTCTATTGGTGAAGTTGATGCAAAAAAAGAATGTTGAGAAGAAGAATGATGATGCATAAGAGAAGAGGGAGATGGAGACACTAGTTGATACTGGTGATAAAGAAGAGGATTTGAAGAAAAAGGCTGCTAAGGAGAATATGAAGGCTACTAGTGAATCCTCCAACTCCTCTAGAGAATCTTTAAAGAATTTTCTAAGCATGCAACTTAAATTACAACTTGTAGTGTCCATCCAGTTGTTACAACCTCCTATGCAATAGGGGCATGTGGATATGGACAAGATTTTGCCTCTTCACAAGTTTCAATTGGGAGATGCTTTCAATGCATTTTCTCGGAAAGAGATCATTGAGACCCATCAAAAGAGTGAAGAAATGACTGATGATGCTATGAAAGTTTTGCATGAGGCCATACCCAGTGATGTTATTGACAACTCCCTCTCTAGTATGTAAAATTTGAGATTTTTACTTGACTCTTTTAAGGAATATGCTAGTGGTTTGAAATGAAAATTGTAGAAAAATGTTGATGAGAAAAAATTGCTAGATGTAATGAAGAAGTGTGCCAATGCACACAATAAATTTCTTAAAAATATTAAGGGTGTGTAGGCATGTGTGGCAGAAGCCAAAGTTTTGTTTCAGTTTTGCATGAAATGGTTTGGATCAACTAAAAGCATAAAGGATATGATGGACTCAATTGAGAACCAAATTGATAAAGCTTTTGGTGCCTATGATCTGGCACATGATTTGGATGGAAGCACAAGGGAAACAATTGATATTTTACGTGATAAATTCCTCCAATTGAAAGAACAAAAAGAAAAGATCATAATGTAGTTTGGAAATCTTAGGGATCTAGTGAATGTGAAGTTCATATCTATTTCTAGTTCCTTGATGAGTGTTGATAAGGCTTCAAAGCTCAATTTGTTACCTAACACTCCAAATGAAGGTGAAGAACTCTTAATGGAGTTGAAGACCTAGAGAAGAATGCTTGGCATATAAAAGAAGATTTGTGAAGGGAAACATGAATGGAAAGATCACCTTGAGAAGATGCAAGGGTCAACTTCTTCCTCTGATTGATAGTATATTTCTTTCCTTTTATGTTTCTAGTTATTGTTTCAAATTTCTATGTACATATGTGGAAGATATAAGGCAAATTCCAGTACAATTTTTTGTTGGATAGCACTCCTAAGGGGACTTAGTTAAGTTTTCTAGCTTGTATATATGTACATATCTATCGGAGGGAGATCTAGTACATAAGAAGATTATTCAATGCACCCTTTTCCATTGATGTCAAAGGGAGAGAGTAAGTTTGGAGAGTAAAATTAGAGAATAGTTTTGGAGATATTTGAGGCATGTTGCCATCAATGAAAAAGGGGGAGATTGTTGGAAGAATAAGGATTTTGGACACACTGACGCATTTGTTGGCAACATGAGCATGTGGGATGAACACAAGTTGTATAGTTATGCAGTTTAGTGTTGTCATTGATGTCAACATTGTGATATGATATGAAGACCATTTTATAGATTAGTTTGGATAACTTGAGCATGTTTTGAGATGGTAATATAGTGGGAATTTGCAAGAAGGTTTGATTTGGTGAAGACAGATGAAGAGAAATTTGGCAAGTGTCAATATAGGTAGTTCATGTGTACATGACATCTGGTAATTGGGTCCACATTGGTCCATTGTATAAGATCTTGACCTACACTTTTGCTATAATTCTTTTGGATGATAGAGGAACTTAAATCTAGAGTTTCATATTGTTTTTGCTTAAGGCGAAGAAGTTATGAATGACATAAGTTTGAACTGGTATTTTTAGTGGTTTCCAGTTTGATGAACATGTTTTGGTAGATCTGCACTTCTCCATGAATTGGAATATGGCTTTGTGGATTTTTGGGAAGGTTTTCATGTGTTAGTAGTATGTATATTCCAAATGGTATAGAGTTTGGAGGTCTGTGTGTCTGGATATGGTTGTATAGTTGGAAAATTTTGATATTAGGTCATTACCGATGCCGACCTAATGATTTTTGTATATTGTAGAGTTTAAATATGTATTGATCCATTATGTGAGAGCTATTATTGGTCTATTCTGACCTATTTTGAGTTTTATAAGTTTTGATTCATGGTGCGAAGCATGTAAGTATGTATGTTAAGCCAACAAGGTATAATTGGTATGATACATCTAATTAGGTCATGCTAATTGATGTTGTAAATGTTTATGGATGAAGGAGATATATATACAAGATCTTTTTCGATGCTTTGGAGATGTAGATGTGATGTGATGTGTAGTTAATGAAAATTATATGAGTATAAGGCGAATGTAGAGTAAAGTATTAATTCAGATCAGTATGAAGTGTGTTAAGTTTTTATTTTGAGCTTCAATGGAACTACAATTCATGTAGATGTTAGATGTAGTTATAACAATTCAAACTTGGTTGTGTGCCACAATATCTTCTATCTTTTCTTCTTTCAGTGCGAAGTGAGTCCACTTGGATAGTAAGTCCACCTGTAGTGAGTACTTTTTGTAATATACTATAACTGGTTATAATATATATTGTGAGCTAATCCTCATCATGGTTTTTCCCATTTTGGGTTTTCCACTTAAAAAATTGGTGTTCATGTGTTATGTGATGTTGTTGGTTGTTTTCATGCTTTCATTCATTTTTGAAAATTGAATATGCTATGAGGATTGAATGTTTAAATGTTTAAGTGATTTTAAAGAATATTGATTCACCCCCCCTCTCAGTATTCTAGGTACATTCAACAATAATAGTCAAATTAACTAAGATCCTAATCCTAGGAGCTCCATGGGAAGATTGTCCAAATATCTCATAAGATCCATTTGTGGAAGATCCTCATACATCCTTTTACACATTCCAATCTTTATTGAATTTCTAATTATCTTCCCAAATGTAAATCCCTACTTAAATTCCAGTATAATTACATGTAAAAGAAAAATAATAAATAATTTTTGCCTACCTCTAAGAAGGGGTGTCCAAGTCTACCATCTCCATGATTCTTGGAGATAAAATAGTATTTATCAACAAAAATAATTAAAATGTTTAGAGATTTACAAGGTGAATAAAACCTAATCATAATATTTCCCTCCTAACATTTACATTGTAATAAAATAATTAAGAACATAATAATTCAAGCTCTTAAGGAAGATATATTTATGACCTCGTACCAACTAAAGTTGTTTGGGTCAACTAGATTAGTAAGTGAATTTGCAACATAATCTTAGGGTATCCACTTTTGTAACTAGCCTTGCCACCCTCAACCATTTCCTAAACAAAGTGGTGTTGAAAATCAATATGCTTAGTGTAAACATGATACATTGGGACTTAAAACAAATGGTGCTTTGAATGTTGTAACCAATTCTAACTTGACTATACTAAAATATAACCCCCTAAACACATCCTTCATAACCATAATGCCCCATTACAAGCATGTGTCACAACCATGTACTCTACTTTTGTAATGGACAATGTGGTTGTAGGTTGTCATTCACTCATCCAACTAATTGCATGTGAAAGAAAAGTAAAGATAGCCACTCATAAACCTCTTGTAATCTACACCACCAACCCAATCAAAATCAACAAAGCCTTATAAATCAACCATCCTACCAAAATTTAAATTAACCCAGGGTGAAGCCACATAAGTGGTTTACACTTTTGAAGAGGAAGGAAATTTCAAAATTTTCCCATTCCTCATATCAAATGGGTTCGGCCGAACCCTAAGGTTCGACCGAACCATTTGGTTGGTTCGATTGAACCTTAGGGTTCGGCCGAACCCATGGTTCGGCCGAACCCATGGTTCGGCCAAACCAACTAAATCCCCTATTAAAAAATCATACTAGAGTGGGTTCGGCCGAACCTAGGTTCGGCCGAACCCATTTAGTATGGCTAAAACAAAAAACACATTCATTTAATTGCTTTTTTTAATTGTATGTGTTGGTGGTTCGGCCGAACATGGGTTCGGTCGAACCCAAGTTCGGCCGAACCCTTCCAAGATGTTCGACAGAACACTTGTTCGGCCGAACCCCTCTTTTTTCATCCTTGGTTCCTAAGGCACCAGAATTGTTGAAAATTTTGCGTTTCGAAGCTCAATTTCAGAATGAAAATGGAGAATATCTCAAAAACCCAACTAGTATTGGGTTCCCCTCAAAACGAGCTATCCAACGAATATAATTTTAGTATGTTTTGATTATATTATCTATCTATTTTTTAAGTTTTATTAAATATAGGTTTTCATTGAAAACAAAACTCTCTATTCTGCATAAGTGGAAAAATAGAAGATTATCAAAAAAAATTTGAAAAATATGAGTGCACGGATATTGGAGTCCTTGATCCAACAAAAAAGAATTTCGATACATGGTGAAAGTTATCGTTATCTGTCGTGTTATATTGTAATTGTTTTGACTTTAAAACTTGATTAAAGAAAAAATATTCAATAAAAAACTATCTAACTAAGTGGAAGCACTAGATATCGGACTACAAATCTAAATTTGAAAGAATTGGAATTTTATCTTTCAAGGAAAAAGTTATGGATTATCGGTGTCGTCACTTTTTAAAAATGTTGTTTTGAAAAAACCAATTTTTCGTGGGAGATGGAAAAGAAGTGCAATCTGATTCCAAAAATTGAAAAAATATTTTTTAGAATCTCTGAGACAAAATATGACAAGACTCTAGTTTGCATCATCTTCAAATTCTTTACGGTTTAATCGCTATAGGTGCCCGAATGTGGAGATTGTGTTAAAAAAAAAAATATCAGTGTCCAGTTAGGCCAAAAAGTGTAAACCACTATTGTGGGATCACCCCCCAATCCCTATAGACTTATACGCCCAACATATATTTTGCAACCCCTAAATTTTTCATATCAAAAGTACTAATTAATTGACACATAAGTTCCCAAATCATTTCCTTATCATTATTAGTAAATGACATATCCTCAACATATTAGACAATGATTAGTAGTTGGTCATCAAATAATTTAAAATAAACACGGTGATCTACCTTAGTTCTAAAAACTTCACTATCCAATGCAAAAATATCAAATTTATAATACCACATTCTTGATGACACTTCAAATCATATGATGATTGGTTTAACCTACAAATACAATCCTCTTGTCTAATGACTATTTTTTAGGTTGTTTCATAAATATTTCCTCATCAAGATCCCCATATAGAGAGTTGTTTTTACATCTATTTTTTCTACCTCTAAATCCAAATTAGTAACAATATATAAAATGAATCCCATAAATATTTCTTAGCCACAAGAGAAAATATCTCATCAAAATACATTGCCTCATTCTAGGAGTACCTTTAGCCACTAAATAGGTTTTGTACCACTCTAACTTACCATCTTATCTAAAGTTATTTTTAAATACATATTTACATCCAATGACTTGTCTCCCCTCAGATAAATAGTGGGCCGATTAAAACAACTAAACAACACTAGATCCCACGGTGCCACATTTGTACAAAGTCTTTAATTTATCTTTCATGGCTTCTAACAAGGAATCATGCTCATCTAAAGACAAATTTTCCTTCCCAAATTAGGGTTCACTATTAGCACTCAATAAAGTAAACACAAAGTTGTAGTTAGAAGGGTGATATAGTTCAACTAGTTTATGTTGTTTAGTGGATCTTTTGAAAGATGTGACAAGAGGCTTCTATTATTTATTGTCAAAACTCAGATCTAAACCTATTCCTTCCTCATTTGGTCCATTATTTTTTTTGTACATGCATCTTCCTGCAACCTACTCTTAATATCAAAATGCATTTTTAAATCAGGCTTTTCATGAGGTTGTTCAACATCTACAAATAGCCTAAGATATATGAAAATAAAATGCTTTGGGACAAGATTGTTAGGGGGAGCGCTCTAAGGATTGGTAGGCATGCACGGTATAGGACGTGGTGGTTTTTGTGTGTGCCAAGTGGGAGAGGTCGTGTCCTCCCCCACGGAGGTTTGCTTTCGTGGCCCTTGTTGCACTCCCTTGCTTTAGCTTTAATTTTCTTGCCCTCAATTTGGTTGCTTTGTTTTTCTTTTGTATGCTTCAACTATCTTCTCTCTTTGGTGCTCTGTAATTAGTGTGGCGTTCGGCCCTCTAGGGAATGTATGGATAGGGGTACGGATCCCCCGATCCCCTTGTAAATGGAAATGTTAATCACTCTCTGGCTAAGTCTTTCAACGAAGCGGTTTCTGGTGATGGCATTATCATTCCAGAAGGTTCTAAATTCGTTGTCACAGTTGAGCAAGAAGAGGTGGGTTCAGATGGTGGAGGGGGAGGGGAAGGTATGCACCCGAAGGTATTTGCTAAACTCATCCCTAACCTTGAGATGAAGAACGTTATTAAAAATGAAAGGTGTAGGCTTAAGGATGCTGCAATTTTCTTTGTTGTTGTTGATTTAAATACAATACCTATTAGGAAGTACCTTGATTCTTGGTTTTCCAATGTATAGGTGTCAAAATTTTGCATTCAAATTAGTTAGCCATTGAGAATGAGGAAATGGTCATTTGATTCCCTATTGAAGTGTTGGGTAGCATTAATATTTGCTATTTATGCTGGAAAAGACACATTTGGAAGAATTTTCCTTTGATTAAGAAAAATTATAGTAAAGACAAAGGTAAATAAAAAAATGGTTCTAGAAAAAACCCTAATGTTGGCACTAAGTTATCCCTTGTTAATGAGGGGATGAATGAAAACCTCAGCGGTGTACACCTGACACAACAACCATGCCCGACCAAGGTGTTGCCATCACACATGATGGCTCAAACATGAACAGTTGGGCCAACCCTAAAGAGGGCTCATTAAGAAAAGATGATTCCCTCACTCTGCTTCAAATAAGAATCCTATGGAAATAAATTCCTCTAGAGGTTCAAGCAATTCCTTTGGAGGTCTTCCCACCAAGAATACCTTTGATGCCCTAGTGGAGGCTGAGAATACCCTAAGCGTAGAAGGTGATAATATAGAGATTGAATCTACAGATCACTTTGCATAAAAACTGCATCCACCCATTATTGATACCCCACTCATCTAGAGAAAACACTAGTTTGAAAAGTTGAATGCACAACAAATTGCTATGTGGAAAATTAGGAAGAGGATAGAGGAAAATCACTTAATGGGTGATCATATCAATAATAGGAGATCCAATCATGAGACTGTAATGCAATTAAAAAAGGTTGATGGGAAACTCACCTTAGAAAAAGGGATTCAGGGAGACACCCAAGTTGGTGGTGCTGACTTAACTAGGATCCATAGGGTTGAGGGCCTACTCAATGACCTTACCTCTGCTATTAAGGAAATGCATCTAGAAGGGGATGTCAAGCAAGGCCATACTGATGTTGTAGAGCATCAATTAAAAGATGCTAATGATGCCAATTCAGATATCCCAATGCCAGTAGCAAAGTTGAGGAAAAATGAGCCTCCTAATGACCTCAAGCATATGAGTGCTAGTAATATTGGGTGTCACTCTGACCTTAGAAACAATAAAGGGGACTCCAAAAATAGCAGGCGTCAAAAAAGTAATGAAAAGAAAATCCATATTGATCCTAACCACCATGCCTCTGACACGGAGGATAAGGTGGTATCAAATCAAAGTGATTCAAAACTCAACTCTAACTTATCCTCACCCCCCCATATAATAAGCAACAACACAGTCAGTTGAAGAGATCAGGGATGTTGCAGATGAGAATATCACAAAGGGGTGGTTAGAGAAAATCCCCAAACCTCAGACTTGGCCAGGAAGGACTAGGAAATATGGGAACTCCCTATCCATAGACAAAGGTATGCAACTGGTAAAGAACAAAAGGAAAAAGACCAACCTTATCATTCAATCTCTTGCTGCTAAAAGGATATATGTAGAGGAAAAGTTTCCCAAATACTTTGAATAGTTCAAGAGTAACCAAGATGACACCCCATGAAAATTGAATATGAATCTTAACATCATCACTTGGAATGTCTAAGGGCTAGAATCGTCAGAAAAAAAAATACATTGTCAGAAGGTTCCTAAACCTTGAACCTAAAAAAGACATTGTCTTCCTCCAAGAAACCAAGGCAACTAGTTTTACACTGGATTCCAATTTGAGGTTCATATGGAAAGAGTCTAGTTATTTTCCTACTAATCATGAGAGGGGAAGGGGTAGGGCTGCCATCCTTCTCTCTAATATTTGGAAACAATATGTAACCAACCAAGGTACCTCCCCCTGTAATAGGGTGGTGTAGGTGGCTCTTGATAAAGATGGGGCCAACTTTGGGTTCTATTCGGTCTATGCTCCAAATGACCGTCAAGAAATTTCCCTATTGTGGCAATGGTTGGTTTCCCTACTGAAGGTCCCTTGGGTGCTTGGGGGGATTTCAGTATGGTGGAACATTTAGAAGACAAGTGGGGTGGCATGGATATGGTCTGAAAAGGGGTTGACAATTTTTTTTAGAAAAGGTTAAAAAGCAAGCTAAGTCTAGTTAACCCTTTGGAAAAAATGAAAGAAGGATTGTTAGGGGATCTAGTATACTCGGTGTAATGCACAGAAAGGTGAGAGGAGGATTTATTGTGGACTAGACAGGTTTTATGCAAATAAAAACATGTTCAATTTCCCCCCTAATGACTCAGGGCGACAAGTTTGTATGTATCCTTACACACTATTTGATCACCACCCCATCAAAGCAAGAGTGACCACCAACTATGGTAGGCCAAAGGACACACCTAAGCAACAATAGTTTATCCTCAACACCCAATTTTTGCAAGATAGTGACTGTAGAGATGGCATAGCCTCCATTAGGAAAATTAATAAGTGGCTACTTAAGGAAGATAGTGCCATTTCGAGATGGGTCCAAAATGTGGAAGCTTGGAAGAAGTTTCTCTAAACCATTGGTAAGAAGAGAGCTATGAATACCAAAAGAGAGGAAAATGAGTTACAAGAAAATTTGGTGAAGGTTGAAACTAAGGTGCAGGCTAAGCCTAACAATGTAAGGGTTAGTGAGGATCTAGCTCAAGCTAAGAATGACCTCAGAAGGCTTCAAGAACACAAGACCAAAGGCCTTAAAGTAAGAGCTAAGCACAATTGGCTAAGCTATGGTGATAAGGGCTCCAAGTTCTTCTTTAACTACATCAAAGAAAAGAGCTACAAGAAGAAAATTGGGAAAATATGGGAGGAAGGGAACCTGTTTACTTCCCAGGATGACATCCTAGGGAAATTCCATGCCTTCTATAAAAAACTCTTCACCTCTAAAAGGAATGAGGAGGGCAATAGGAAAGCGAGAGAATGCATAAAAGAAATCATTCCAAAGAAGATTGGTCGTGAAGACACAACTAGGCTATCTACAAATATAACCAAAGAGGAAATGATGAGAGCCATCTAGTCCATGAGCAATGCTAAATCCCTTGGTTTTGATGGTCTCTCAATTGAATTTTACAAGAATTTCGGCGATTGGATAAGTGATGATCTACTATAGGTATATCAAGAGGCTTTGGATAATGGCTCATTGGGAAAAATAATAAACAAAGGTATCATCAAGTTGCTACCGAAGGGAGAGGACAAGGCACTAATAAAAAATTGGAGGCCTATAACACTACTAAATGTCTCATACAATATATTGGCTAAGGTCCTTGCACTAAGGCTGGTGGACATTCTCCCCAAGTTCATAAATAAAACTCAAATAGGGTTTATTAAAGGGAGATATATACTAGAGAATTTGATCACAAGTTGGGAAGTCATGGAATGGTCCAAAAAATCTAATTTGAACTTTGTTATGCTCCTACTAGATTTTGAAAAAGCATATGACAGGGTGGAATGGCCATTCTTAAGAACAACTTTGGAATCCTTTGGCTTTCCAAATGAGTTTTGTAACGTTGTTGACACACTACTGAAAGATGTAGCTTAGGTGGATGTCAATGGATCGCTTTCTAATGAAATTAGCCTTAGCAGATCCATTAGGCAAGGGTGCCCTCTAGCCCCTGCTCTCTTTGTGATTGCCTCATATTCCCTACACTATTTTCTAAGGGATTAATCCATCTTCCCTAAGGTTTAAGGGATTACTCTCCTTGATCAAAATGAGCCAATTAACATTCAATTTACAAATGATGCAACTATCTTCACTGGGATAGAAGAAAGAAATCTAGAAATCTTAGTGGGGAAACTAAACCTATTATGTCAAGCCTCTGGAGCAAGAGTCTCCATCACCAAATCAATCTTTCTAGGATTGACTGAATCCCCTCCCAACTAACTTCAAAAATATGATTTTTAGTGGGGGGGACCCAACAAGCAAGTAAGATACCTTGGTATACTGTTTTCTATCAAACCTAACCTAAAGGAAATGTGGCTTTAGATAAGCTCCAAAATTGAAAAGAAGTTAGAAAGTTGGAATAGGCAGTACCTATCTCTTGCTAGAAGGATACAAGTTTGTTAAAAAATTATCTCACCCTACAACATCTACTGAACACCTCTGTGTGGTTTTTAAGCAGATATCAGGTCAATGAAATTCAGAAAAGGATTAGGAACTTTCTATGGTCAGATGGGAAAGGCAAGAGAAAAAAACACTCAGTTAAATGGTTGTGGTGTTGTCTAGGCAAGATGAATGGTGGGATCAAACTGAAGGATCTAAGGATCCAAGGTATTTCCCTCACTGCCAAGTGGATTGCTAAGGCCATGATTGGTAAGAAACCATGGAAGGTTTTGATAAGGAATAACATTCAACTTGCTTCCCCTAAGCAGGAAAAAACATGGAAAAAACTACCCCTTTGTGATATTCTCATTAATAAATTCCCAATGTCTCTGGTTGGCTCACTTGTTTTTAAAAGCTTATGGAAGGCTTGGGAGATGGTAAAACATAAAGTAGAGGAAAAATTGCAATGTTCATATTAATAACAATCTGAAGTGACAATCCTCTATTCTTTATGATGGAACCTAGAACATAACTACAAATCTCTTACCCTACTACAGGGGTATTCGGCCAAAAAGTGGAACTGGTGTGGCATCCAAACCTTCCATAATATCATGGAAAATGGGAAAATCAAATCCGATGACAAATTGGCTGCTGAATTTAATTTAAATACTGCTAATATTAGAACTTACAACACCATTATAGATGCATGTGTAAATATGCTAAGCTTCCCTGGAATCTTGTTGATAATCTAGATATCTTCAAGGATCTTGTGTGGAGTGATGGCACTCCACTATCTGAAATTAAAGCTAAGAGTATTTACAAAGAACTAACCAAAGATACATCTATTAGGGATCATGTCAATACTTGTTGGGGCACAAATTTATCTGATAACAAATGGAAAAAGATCTTTTCCTCTATGTGGCATAATGTTAAAGAGCCTAAGAAGGCTTGTTTCAGATGGAAAATTTTGTTACATAAATTTCCTTGTGGGTATGTGCAGGATCATGATGGGCCAAAAAGTGGCAATGGGAAAAAAATTATGTTTTTCATTGACCCAAAAAAGCAAAAACGTCGAGTTGACTTTTTTGTGGCTTGGGTGTCAATACATTGCTCCAAAGCAATGCCCAAACCAAGATTTCCATATTGGATATCCAATTTGAGGCACACACACACACACATATATCTATCTATCTATCTATCTATATATATATATATTTGCGAGTTGTTAAAATCATTTACCATTTGCAAATGTCGCGAGTGCACAATGAGGAGGATTTTCAAATATCAGATATTTGATTTAGTAGATATCCGATTTGAAAGGTTAGTTTTTGGATTTTTTTTTGCTTTAATCGATTTTTCAATTAGATTTGTATAATTTCATGTAGTTTTTTATGGATTTTTTTTCAAAATAGGGTTTTTGATTGATTTTTATGAAAAGCTTGAGTTTAGAATGGATTTTTATCAAAAATGAATATTTTTTAATGGATTTTGATTAAAAAATAGTGTTTTTTATGTATTTTTATTAAAAATTATAGAATCTTATAGATTTTTGTTAAAAAGTAGTTCTTTTTTAAAAAACTAGGGTATTTTTACAATATTTTCATTTATATTGTCTAATTTCAATTAGATTAATTAGTTTTTAACTTTAATCAGGCATTATGGCTGTCGAGAATGAAAATGCACAAATTCCAAACAATCCACCAGTTGAGAATGAAATTGCAAATGCCAAATGCTCCACCACCTTTGCAACCATCAATTGAAGACTTAATTGGTGAAAAATTGCAGCAATTGAGGGGCATTTTTGATGTTTATACGAGAATCCCTCGATTATCTGAGATGTCAAACACATTGAAGGAAATAATTAAAAATATAGAAACACTCTCCACCCAACATAATTCCTTTCATTTGTGGTGAGAAGACATGAGGGAATATTATGCATGTGGATTGTCTTACGATGATGTGAAAGATCTCGAAATAACGAAAGCCCAAATAGCCTCTTTATTTGTTAACCCTCGCACTGGTTTGCCAGTTAATGTTAATAAACCAAAACTTTCTATAAAATGGTGCACGCATAGGGACATTGTAGATAAATTTTGGGATCGTTGGTGTATGGTTTTTGTTAAACCACCAAACAACAATTGTGATATTCCATTTTACTTTATTAAAAAATTGTATGTTGATTTTGTGTTAGGGCATCACATCAATTACTTTGACATTAAACCCTTCCAAGGCGTCGGTGGAGGTATGCCCTAGGATAGACCAAGTGTAGTTAGAGTAGTACCACGCCCATATGTTCCCCCTCCTTCCCTTCCTCTGCCACCTCTAGTATATCATCCAGATATTATGCAGGATGCGGCCACATAGACTATCTAGGCTATTCACTCTTTGAGTGGTCTTTTGGTTTCGCATGCTTCTACAGTAGCTCAGCTGCATTCTGGTGATGTTGGTGATGGATCGAGTGTTGCTGTGTCATCCTTGTTAGGTCCACATATTTTTGTGCCACATACTTGCTCTATGTTCCACTAGATATGCTTGGGTCCTCTTGTATAGCCCGCCAAGCATCCCTTGGACACTTCTGATTATGACCTCCATGATGTGGACATTATAGATCAGACGCAGGGGAGTGGAGTGCACCCTATAGATTCCTCTCCTGCTAGAGAGGGGGACATTGGAATAGTAACACAGGTAATATTTAAGTTGTAAATTCATAACTTGCATTTGTTTTTAAATGAATATTAATAAGAGATAGTATAAAGTACTAATATTTATTTACATGGTCTATTTAACAGTTGATGTCTAAGGAGGATCTTGCATAGGTGACTGATAGCACCCTTAGGGCCATTTCATTTGGCCTCAACACACACATAGTATACATTTTTGCACTCACACGTTTACATTTTTTTATTATATACTTGCTTGTCATTTGAATTGTCATTAATGAAATTATATAATAACTTATATGTTTATCTTATTTTCCTTTTGTAGGAAATACCTAGTGTAAGCGAGGTGTAGCCTTGTCTAGAATATGGAGGTGCAATGTTAGATAAGGGGAAGGTAATTGAACTCAAATTCGATTGAAATAATATTTTTCAGATCTTATATTGACTATACATACATCGACATAGATTGGTAGTTTCATATGTACTTGTCATTTTTATGTACAGGCAATTATGAGCTATACATCATTTTTGACAAGTGCCACAACACCTCAAGGAGTAGGTGTTGAAACACCTCAAGGAGGAGGTGTCAAAACACCTAAAGGAGATAAAGAAAAAGATCAACCTAAAGAGGTATGTGTTTATTTTATTTTGTGTTTGGTAAATATGTTCCTATTGCCGATAATTGTATGCTAACTTGGATAAATTTTATGTTTTTGTTCACATATATAGATTGACATACAAAAGCTGGTTTGGTTGGTTCTTTGAGAGGGGCATATTCTAGGACTTCTAACCCTTTGAAGAGACATATATTTCAGGTAATCAAGATTTCAATTTTAGAGTTCAATTATAATTCAATGTATATTGATTTTGATTTTAATTATTCAATTTTAAATTATATAGTATAACTAATCTCAATTGTGGTTTGAATTTTTCTTGTGCAGCAACCTTTAGAGCCAACGAGTGCTTCAAAGAGGCTCCATTTTGATGATCCACCAATAGTTTAGGATGAGATAGACATTTTGGCATGTAAATTTTGAATAGACTTCGAGATGGCATATGCCACATTTTGTAAAAAATTGTTTGAGTTGGGGTTGATGCCATTTTTGTATATGGAGATATACTCAAGATTATTGGATAATTTGATATATAGAATTTGACAATCAAAATTTAATTTCTTCCTCATGTGCACGATTAAATTCTTTGAAAATTTAATCAAGTGAGCAATGGTTAAATATCAATGCACAATAGCATAAAAATGAATGGTTGTATTATGTAGTTTATATTCATATCGTTGATTACATTGCATTGCACATTTTTCAAACTCAAAGCATTACTTCACATTGTATAACTAACAACTAGATGTTGATAGATGAAAAAATTTCAATTACAATATAGTTTTTACAAAGTCAACCTAAGTAGTTATGCAATTACTTCACATTACATAACTAATAACTAGGAGCAGCTGTCAATTGCATTTGCTTGTCATGGAATTTTATGAGACAACATTTTTTTGAGGCATTTTTTTCAAATAGTTCACTGCCTTGTCTATGCTACCAAAATTTTCATACATGTGTACCAAAGCTTTCTATCAAACAATTCACTGGCTTGTTGTTATGGCTAAAAGCCTAAAATAGGTGCTTTCAAACAAGCTATGGATTGATGCAGAGTGGGGGTGAAAACAAATGTGAAAACTACCCTTGACTCCTTTGGACCAAATTTGAGAACCAATAACATACCCCTATCCCAGGCTAGTGAATTAGCCCTCTTTCACAAAGTGAGTGCCCTTTAAACACTTGATCTTCACAAGAACACCCCAAAAAATCTTGAGTTGTGTCATAAAACAACAAATTCTAATATCATTCTACACCTATAGGTCCTTTAGTAGGTTGTCCCATGAAACCGTCCGTTTACCATGCAAATGCATAGGGTTTACTAAAAGTACCACTTGCAAAACTCCCCTAACCATGCCACCAACTCAGAAACCTCTATTATGACCCCAATATGTTTAAAAATTAAAGAGATTCCCCCACTCTCATTTATTTTAACAAACCCTAGGCTAAAAGCTTCATTTTCATGCAATTTAAGCAATGATTTGCTTAGGACAACTCCAAGACTCACAAATCATTTCCCCTTTTTAAATGGACCTGCAAACATTCAAATCATATTGTTCATAGCCTTTCCATTGAGCCACATGAAAGGTACAGTAGGTGGAGGGCTTCAATAATTCATAATTTACTCAAAATGCAAAATTTGGGTTCACTACCCGCCTTGAGAAAACTTGGCACAAAACTCACAAAAAATGAAAAGAAAGCACTCAAACCAACTTTAGAGGGGTCTCAGGCCTATTTCTCCCTCATTCCACATGCTATGTAGTCGTTTACTTGTTGTGTAGGGGTCGAACAATGGAGAAAACACAAATTTTTTCTGTAGAAACCATAGTTTTTGCAAAGTAACTCAATATGATCTTATTGATTCTTCACAAAATTACATTCATCAATCCCCAAAATGACTTCCTCAACCTTTTTTAAGACTCTCCCCCACACAAAACAACCGACCAAATCCCAATAATTGACTTACAAACTAAGTTACCTGTTCAGGTTTGAGTTCGAGTTCGGGGGTTCGGTTCGCTAGTTTGGCTAAAAAATTTTTGGGGGTGGTTCAATTTGGTTTGGGTTCGTTAGTAAAAAAAACATGTAAAAATAAAATATATATATGCAGCCTAGAAGCATGAATTGGGATTAGAATATCACATAACATCATATAAACAACAAAACCACCATAAACTTGAATGCCATTTAAAACATGCATGATAAATATTCATCGTTGAAACTTGAATTGTGGTAGCTTGATATAAAAAGTCTATTGATTCCAAGGTTCAATTTGTATGATGTTGAAAAAAGAAGCCAACTAAGTAGAGTTATCAGCATTCTTCATAAATCATAAGAATTTATTTAGTACACTAGCCATTTTGATGTCTTCTTGCAATCTCAAACACTGAATCTGTGAAAAAGTTAACTTTGTTGCCCACTAGTTTCCATAAAAATAAAGCAACAAGCTATAGTCTCATGGTTTTTTTTCACACAAAAATTAGCATTGGAGTTTGGTTGGAGGCTAAAAACTATTTGTAAGTGCATAAATAAATCTTGTTCTACAGCTTGTATGACCTAATCAATTGTTCCATCATGTCTAGATGGTTACGTTTAGGTTAGGTATGGTCCCCTTTCACACCAAAATAGGTCGAAGCAGTTCAAGCTACGTTCAATTGGTGAAATCCCTTAAGAGTCCAAAGTGAAAAAGGGAAACAATCTTTTACAGACTGTTTCTCAGAAACTATGATGCGTACAAAATTTTTGTCTGAGCCTACGAGATTGTGTTGGGCCCCTCTACAATAACCTCTCTTGGTTTTTGCTATTTCAGAGGCGTTTTCCTATGGTGGCAAGTTTTAAGTTGAGGGAAAAGTTGTCAAATGCAAGCAGTGTAAAGTTGCAAAGTGGTGCAACTTTCATTCTGCAACTCGTACGACCAAATGAGCTATTCCAACACATTCAGATGGGTATGTTTATGCTAGGGATAGTCCTCTTTCGCACCCAAATATGCCGAATCACTCCAAGTTACATTGGACTAGTGATTTCCCTTAAGAGTCCAAAGTGCTAAAAGACAACAATCTTTGAAGGGCTATTTCTCAAAAATTGTGATGTTTACAGACTCTCCATTTGAGGCTATGAGGTCGTGTTTGGCCCATATACAATAACCTCTCTCAATTTTTTCTATCTCAGAGGTGTTTTCCCGTGGTGACAAGCTTTTAGTTGAGGGAAAAGTTGTCAGATGCAAGCAGTGTAAAGTTACAAAGTGGTGCAACTTTCATTCAGCAACTTGTACGACCAAACAAACTGTTCCAACACATTTGGATGGGTACATTTATGCTAGGGATGGTCCTCTTTTGCACCCAAATACGCTAAATCACTTCGAGCTACATTGGACCAACAGTTTCCCTTAAGAGTCCAAAGTGCTAAAAGGCAACAATCTTTGAAGGGTTATTTCTCAGAAACTGTGATGTTTACAGACTCTTCGTTTGAGGCTATGGGATCATGTTTGACCCATCTACAATAAATTCTCTCGGTTTTTGCTATCT
This sequence comes from Sequoia sempervirens, assembly GCA_007258455.2. Classification (NCBI taxonomy): domain Eukaryota; kingdom Viridiplantae; phylum Streptophyta; class Pinopsida; order Cupressales; family Cupressaceae; genus Sequoia; species Sequoia sempervirens. Next base: position 139,335,718 of record VDFB02000008.1, read on the forward strand.
CAGAGGTGTTTTCCCGTGGTGGCAAGTTTTCAGTTGAGGGAAAAGTTGTCAAATGCAAGCAATGTAAAGTTGCAAAGAGGTGCAACTTTCATTCTGCAACTCTTACAACCAAACAGATTGTTCCAACATGTCCAAATGGGTATGTTTACCCTAGGGATCATCTTCTTTTGCACCCAAATATGACGATTCACTCTGAGCTACATTGGATTGGGGATTTTCCTTAAGAGTCCAAAGAGCTAAAAGACAACAATCTTTGAAGGGCTATTTCTCAGAAACTGTGATGTTTACAGACTCTTTGTTTGAGGCTATGGGATTGAGTTTGTCCCATCTACAATAACCTTTGTTGGTTTTTGCTATTGCGGAGGTTTTTTCCCTTGGTGGCAAGTTTTCAGTTGAGGGAAAAGTTGTCAGATGCAAGCAATGTAAAGTTGCAAAGTGGTGCAACTTTCATTCAACAACTCGTACGACCAAACAAACTATTCCAACACATCTATATGGGTATGTTTATGCTAGAGATAGTCCTCTTTTTCACCCATATATGCCGAATCACTCCAAGCTACATTGGACCAATGATTTCCCTTTAGAGTCCAAAGTGCTAAAAGACATCAATCTTTGAAGGGCTATTTCTTAGAAACCGTGACATTTACAGACTCTTCATTTGAGGCTATGGGATCATGTTTGACCCATCTACAATAACCTTTGTTGGTTTTTGCTATCTCAGAGGTGTTTCCCTGTGGTGGCAAGTTTTCAATTGAGGGAAAAGTTGTCAGATGCAAGCAATGTAAAGTTGCAAAGTGGTGTAACTTTCATTCTACAACTCGTACGACCAAACAGATTGTTCTAACATGTTCAAATGGGTACTTTTACACTAGGGATGGTCCTCTTTTGCACCCAAATATGTCGAATCACTCTGAGCTACATTGGACCGATGATTTCCCTTAAGAGTTCAAAGAGCTAAAATGAAGCAATATTTGAAGGGCTATTTATCAGAAACCGTGACATTTACATACTCTTCTTTTGAGGCTATGGGATTGTGTTTGGCCCATCTACAATAACCTATCTCAGTTTTTACTATCTTGAAGTCATTTTCTAGTGGTGGCAAGTTTTCAATTGAGGGAAAAGTTGTCAGATGCAAGCAGTGTAAAGTTGCAAAGTGGTGCAACTTTCATTTTGCAACTTGTACAACCAAATGGACCATTCCAACACATTTGGATAGGTACGTTTACGTTAGGGATGGTCCTCTTTTGTACCCAAATATGTCGAATCACTTCGAGCTACATTGGACCTCGATTTCTCTTAAGAGTCCAAAGTGCTAAAAGGCCATACCATCTATTGTACAAATTGTAGCTGGATGGTATGGCCATGGTAGATTTTATTAGGACTGTATAAGGTGGCTATGTGGGTTTAGAGAGCTGGAAAGGTTTGTACTTGAGTTGGTGAGTTGCCATGCATGGAAAAAATGAGTGAAATTAGGTGAAAAATGGTGCTTACAACTTGCTAATGTCAATGAAATGTGGGGGCATCAAGATTTAAGGTTGGATCAAGCTTGTGCAAGTCCTAATATACATGTTTGATGAGTTTATAGGGTGTGGCAAGGTTGGAAACATTGATTTCCTTAAAAACCTCATGAAAGTTGCTAAAAATGAAGTTGCGCTCAAGTTGGATTTGAGGAGCAATAGTGGCAAGCCACTATAATTTATTATATATAAATAGGAGATATTACAAAACCTAGTTCAAACAAGCATACTGACAGGAAAGAACCAGGAAGAAAACCTTCAGTTGTAACTCGATTAAGTACAAAAAGTTATTACAAAATTGTCCCAATAACAGTAGCAAAGCATGCACATGTATGACTAATTCAACCTATGAGTTTCCAAAATACAAACCCTTTACATTTTAAACATACCCTTTATACAATGTCAGAAATTTGACCCATATTTCAAAAAACATAATTGAATATAGATTATGCCCATACACGGAACTATGACCTTTTTACATTGTTTCACATTTGACAATTCAAGTTTTACAAAATTTGCCTATCGGAGGCATTCAGGGCACAATCTTCCACAATAGTAGTATGTTCACGTTCTAGACTAACAAGCATCTATACAAACCATCAAGGTAGCTTAGAATAACCAATCTATATTATTCACTTTGAACATTTTCAATATCAATTTCAATAATTTCATTCCCAATTTCAATATCATGTTCAACATTTTTAATTCCAACATTTTCACCTTGAACATTTTCATTATCAATTTCAATATTTTTATTCCCAATTTGAATATCATGTTCAACATCTTCAATTCCAACATTTTCACCTCAAACATTTTCACCTTGAACATATTCAATTTCCTCTTCACTTGAAAGACCATAGGGCTTAGGTTCACCAATATTTAACATACCTTGTCTTCTCTTCCTATGACCTTCTCTATCTCTTTGTCTATATGCTTCAATTTGTTTTTTTGTAAGCTTTCTCTTACGTTTTTGCTTCTAACGACTACTGATCCCCATTATACCTCATAAAAGATGCTAAAAAATAATTGCTTATGACAAATTTGAGTAGAAGATGCTCCAAAAAGCTGATCTTTGTCTCTTCCTGTCTGAAACCGCAAGTTTGTCACCTGCAAATCCTACAAATAGAATGTATGGTTTGTTGGAATGCACAAAATGACCCACATGGGGTTTTTCTATGGCCCACAAATCCAATATCTGATACAATCTAATATCTTATTTGAAAAAAAAATTAAAATGTTTTGTAATGGTATGATTTTAGTTCTGCGAATCGAATATCTGATTCAAATCGGATATCTAATTTTTGTACACATAGACTTGAGGGTTAATGGTAGAGGGTAGAGGGATTAAGGGTTAAGGGTTAAGGGTGTATGGTATAGGGTAGAGGGTTTAATGGTTAAGGTTTTAGGGTTTAGGGTTTAGGGTTTACGGTAGAGGGTTATAAGGGTTTAGGGTTTAAGGGTTTAGGGTTTAAGGGTTAAGGGTATAAGGGAGAGAGATAGATGGAGTGAGTGGGTGAGAGAGACCTGAGAGAATGAGAGGGGGTACGAGGAAGAGACTTGAGAGAGAGAGTGGGAGATATTTGGAGAGAGGGAGAGAGTGGGAGGTAGGAGAGAGTGTGAGAGGCTGGGAGAGAGTGGGAGAGAGTGGGAGAGAGGGTGGGAGGGAGTGGGAGAGAGTGGGAAAGAGGAGGAGAGAGGAGAGAGGGAAGGAGAGAGGGAGAGAGTTGGAGAGGGAGAGGGTGGGAGAGGGTGGTAGGAGGAGCTGCAGTGGGAGAGAGGAGAGAGGAGAGAGAGAGTGAGAGAGGGAGGGAGAGAGTAGAGGGTGGGAGAGGGTGGGAGAGAGGGAGGGGTGGAGAGAGGGAGAGGGTTGGAGGGGAGGGAGGGAGGGAGAGGGAGAGAGGGTGGAGAGGGAGAGGAGAGAGGGAGAGAAGGTGGGAGAGGGAGAGAGGAGGGAGAGGGAGAGAGATAGAGGGAGGAGAGAGAGGTTGGATGGGAGGGAGGGATAGAGGGATGGAGAGGGAGAGGTGGATAGAGAGGGAGGTGGAGAGAGAGAGAGAGAGGTGGAGAGTGGGAGAGAGATAAAGGAGTGGAGAGAGAGAGACCTGAGAGAGGAGGGCCAGTAGGAGGGAGGAGGAGAGAGAGAGCTGAGAGAGAGAGAGGGTGGAGGGTTATGCAGACAGAGGGTTTTAAGGGTTAAGAGATCTAGGGAAAAAGATATGGGGAGTGGACTTTGAGAGAGAGGGGTAGGAGGAGACTCTGAGAGAGGCAGAGGAGGGAGAGAGAGCAGAGGGAAGGACATGGTTAATGGTAGAGGGTAGAGGGTTTAAGGGTTTAGGGTTTAAAGGTTAAGGGTTTAGGGTTTAGGGTTAAGGGTAGAGGGAGAGATATAGAGGGAGTGAGCGAGAGAGAGACTTGAGAGAGGGATAGGGGGTTAGGAGAGAGAGACTTGAGAGAGAGAGCAAAGGGTAGAGGGTTTCAGAGTTAAGGGTTAAGGGTAGAGGGGAGAGAGATAGAGGGCAGAGGGGAGAGAGAGAGAGGGAAAGAGATAATATTTAAATATTTTATATAATTAGTAATATATATATTTAAATATTTATACATTAACTAAAATATTGAAATAATATTTAAATATTATACATAATAATATAATATATTATATATTAAATACATAATTTGGTAAGAGATTATCATAAATTATATATTGTATATTACATTATAAACTATATTGTATATTATATATTAAATTATAAATTTTATTGCATTTTTAAAATCATATATCATAAATTGTATAACATTTTTTAAACTCTATATAAAACATATTGGATATTGGATTCAAATTGGATATCTGATTAGAATCGGATATTCGATATTTCTAACACAAAATTTAACGCCTATGGATTAGCCTCAGGCTTGCTTTGGAATTTGGTTCAAACCTGCCAATCCTAAGAAGTCAACACAAAAAACGTGTTTACCAACTTACCTTGTTTTTCCAAACTTCCATGTGGTCATTTAATTTTTTACCCAAAATTGATGAAATGAAAAGGGTTTGTAAAGGAGCTTCTTAGCTTTCCACCAATATAAATTATACTTTACTTTGAATCTAATAAATAATTATTATTCATTTTCTATTAGAATTATGACTAAAGTCCCTGATTGATAGTCGATTGAAAAACATCTATATCTTTCAAACGATATCACATTTTTTGAATCCAAAACATCGTCACATTATATGCTTCACATACTATAAGATTAAAACAAAAATATTGAATTTCATGAAGTTTTGACCAAGTTAAATGGTTAGACATATGAGTTTTATATTTTTAAAATTGTAATAAAAATTCATAATTAATTTTTACTTGGAAATTTTTATAAAAAAATATGCATCACATTGGGACATGAGTCCTCTACTTATATCTAAATCTTATAAAAAATATTATCATTTTATTATGGTTAGGGTGGTCGACGGTCACCTAATTTTTTTCCCGAAATTTAAGTACTCTGCATTGAAATTTCAAATTTTCACCAAATAGATTTTTTTTTAGAAAAATAAACCTAGTAGTTTATAAACTACATTCAATTTTCCATAGATTCTATTCTTACATATTTTTGAAATAATATAGATAACTTATTCAAATTTTTACATAAAGTTGCCTAACTCTGATTTTTCTGAATTTTCATTGCCACTTAAGGGTATGTTTTTTCCATGATGATCCTACACATACCCTTGTAAAATTAATCACATTGATGTGGATTTATGCAGCATTTGTAGGACCCCATAAGCAATAATGCACATTTTCTTTGACTGTTTTTATGCTAAAGAAGTTTGGAATATCTTTGTAATGAAATGTTAATTTGGAATAAAAATGGAAAGATTAAGTGGTATGATGTCATGTTTACTCCTAGAAAACTAAATAAAGAATGTCAATTATTTTGGAATTTCCTTACTATTGAAATTCTTTGGCATATATGGAGGGCTAGGAATGAGGAAAAGTTTCAAGGGAGTAGAAGGGGGCTTACTGATTCTAATAAAAGGCTCACTTTTCTCTCTATTGTGTTGCAAGTAATGGTGACAATGGAAATTTCTATGGCCAAATTTATGAGACTGATCACAAATGGGGCAGTGATGGTCAACAAGTTAGAAGTGAAGTATGGTCACACTTGGCACCATAACTAGGAGGACTTAGAGACCTTCCTCAGAGTGCTAAGAGAATTTCAAAGGGTGTTTAATAACGTTGTTGTTAGAAATGATGTTGTTGGCAATGCTAATAGGCCTAGGGAAATCTACAATGTTGTTGCTCTCCCAATGTTTGAAAACATTTTTCTGGCACAACCTACTGCATAATAGGGTGACTCAGAAGAGTGCAGCAAGGGCTGGAAGGACTAGTTGCTCGAGCTACTGCCTTGATACTTAGATAAATATGATATTATGATATACCGATTACTTTGATTTGAACTCCATTTTATATTATTTTTGGATATGTTAGTTGATCAAAAATACAATTTTTGGAAAATGTAAAGCAAGCTGATAATGCTTAATCTGATGTATCTATGACTTGTTCCTATATTATTAATATAAAAAAAATAGCATGCTTAGAATATACAATTTCAATACTACAATATCCCAAAGCTAAGAAACCTTAATGTTCTCACCATAATCCATGAAAAAAAACTTGTTAAGCCCAAAATAAAGTTTAAAATATTTCTCTTTTGGAGCATGAACATATGCATCATTTTCAAAAACTCTAAAATGAGAAATTGATAGTCTCTTACCTATCCATGCCTCATAAGGTGTTTTTTCAACTAGAGAAAATTTGGGGGATATATTAACCAAATAATAAGTATTGTGTAAACCTTCAACCCTAAAACATTGTTCAAGATTAGCATTGCTTAGCATGCTCCTATCTATATCCATCAAAGTCGTGTTCATTTGTTTTGCTACTCTATTTTGTTGTAGAGTCTATGGAGGCATTTTCCTAATAATCCCTACATGCTTGCAATAAGCATCAAAATCTATAAATAAATACTCACCACTGATATCTAACCTTGAACATTTACTTTCATATCTATCCATATCTCTACAAATGTTTTAAACTCTTTAAACATAAAAAATATAGTAGTATACTTCAAAAAATAAATCCATATAAATATAGAGAAGTCTTTAATAAATATAATATAGTAGTAATATTTACCAATAACAGGCACATCCACAAGACTAAATGCATCATAAAGAATAACATCCAAAACATGTTTAGCTCTAATACCACTAGATTTAAATGCAATTCAGCGTTGTTTTTCATACATGCAATGTTTATAGAAATTGAAGATAGTACAATAACTAGATAAAATATCAACCATATTTTATTAATAAATATTTTAAAACAACTCTCACCAATGTGACTCAATCTATGGCCGTGCCACTATTTACAAAAAAATAGGTTTATTAGTAACATTCATAAAATTATAGAAAGTGGATGCTTCTAGCCTAAATAGAGTGCCACAACATGTGCTCCTATCCAACACTAAATTCCCTCTACTCAACCTCTCACTCTTCTCAAAAGTCACATGCACCTCTAAATCATTCATTTTAGATTATAAATCAATTTTTGGCTAAATCAAGGATATGCAATAAAATCATGAAGATTTTAACTCTTCCATCACGAAGATCAATTTTACCTCCTCTCAACCCACAATCCTTTGAGTGCTATTGTCCCTAAGGAAAAATTCCCCACCATAATATGACGTATACATTGAAAGCTATTCCTTGTGAGGAGTCATGCAATTGGATGCACTTTAATCTATTAACTATGTTTCATTAGAATACATGTTGATAGAAATAATAAAAATACTAATATCTTTATCAATAAATAAAATTTCAAATTTATTTTTCTTATTTCGATAAAAAAAATTTAAATCTTCGTGTTTGAAAACTTCCAACACCTCAAACTACTCTTATCAAGTGTCTTAGATCTTCCTTTTGATTTAGATATATCCGTAGACATGTTCTTATCACTTTTATGCTTGTCCTTTTCCTTCTCTTTAGATCTTCCTTACACATGCAAAGAACCCTTAGATTCATCCTCCGTAGGTTTTCTCCTATGAGCAAGGTAGCAACAAGAGTACCTATTGTAGTTCATATGTTATATAACTACTATATGCAAGAATCAAAATATCCAAATATTCAAGTAATGGATTTATAGTAATAAAATCTATGTATTCTCTTTCACTAGATCTTCACGTCTATTGATTGGAACCAGCTCAAGATTATATTAAATGCATGTAGATGTTCTATAATTGAGTCTCTAGCTTTCATTTTTTAAGCATATAGATTCCTTTTTAAAAATAGTTTATTTACAAGACTCTTAACAAATCTCTCATTTCTATTTTACAGCTTATATGTAATAGTTTCACTAGAACTATTCAAAACAAAGGAATCAAATAAACACAATTGAATAGTGCTTCACGCTTTTTATTATTATCAAGTTTTACTTATTCTTCATCTAAAACCTTTTCTTGTTTGTCTTCATTTTTCACGACAACCCACTAATCTCTTTCCTCCTAGAGATCCTACATCTTTAGCTTCCAAAGTTCAAAAATCTAAACCATTGAACTTTTCAATCTCTATCACCAAAAGCCTAAAACTACAAGAAAACATAACACATTGTGTTGCAACAAAAAAATCTTCAAACACTTTGAAAGAGGCATCCCTCTCTCTAATCAAGACAACAATGTACTTAATACTAAATTTTGAGAGTTTTAGTGCATCCAAATTCATTAACAATGTTAGATCATATAAAAATGGAAATAAACGATAGAATAAAACACAAACCATAACAAATTATTTATGCCTAAAGAGAAATTAAGCTTGTATTGATCATAAAAATAGTTACATTAATATAATTGGCCTATCTCTTTGTATTGTAACAACATAATAATGCTTAAATGAATTGCAAAAGGATATCATACTATTACCATCTAAAGGCACCAATTTATAAGAGATATATATGAATACAAGCACCATCTCAAACTAGTGGCAAATACCACTCACCCAAATCAAGGCAACCATCTTCATGAGGAATCTCACAACTCACCAAAATTGATAAACCGCCCTAAATAGTAACTCCTCTACAAGCCTTACACCCACCTCATGTGTCATAAACATAATTGATTCTATCTAGGTAAAATTTACCAAGATCCCAAAACTAAGCAATTCATGGGAAGATTGTCAAAATCTATCAAAAAATCATTTGTAGAATATCCTCTTACACATTATAATCTTTACCCAATTCCCAATATCTAACTCCTAACTTAAATGCCACTATTTTTTGCCTACCACCAAAAACAAGCTACCAAGTCTACCCTATCTATGATCCTAGGAGACAACATTATTTACCGACAACAATAGTTAAAATAATTAAAACATGTCGACACCTAATCCTAATATGTTATCAAGATCATCCATCATCTAATCATAATAATTTCATGGTTGAATGTTGCAACTAATCCCAATAGGTTTTTGAGCTTGCCGATCACCTAACCATAAGAATTTTATGGTTGAATGTTTATAGTGTGTTAGTTGTGTATAATAGCACAAGGTTTTATAAAGAGAGGAAAATTTTCTCTCATAAGTTAAGCTCCAATATTGATTGAGGTTTGAAATAGTGCTTATAACCTATTGATTGAATATAATGGCTTATAATATGGACTTCCAAATCAAATACAAATAAACTAAATTTATATTCTTGGTATGTTTTCAAAGATTGTTTATATATATATGTGATTGTATTCACTAAAAGTACTTCATATCATTTACCAAGAATATTGTAGGTCTCACATGAGTTTCTCCGCAATTTCTCAAAGAAATGGAGGCATTATTTGTATGTGATTCCTTTTAAAGATGGGGAAGTAAATTAAATGTTTCCAAACAATATTAAATAGTAAGGAATGTAATACCCCCATGTTGCTGATACTCTTTGCTATTCTTTGATACTCTTATGTGTTAGTTTGATACTGGTTTGTGATGGTGATTAGTTCACCAACTTGGTTGTGTGTGGATTCATAGTTTAGTTGGTTGTTGCACTTGACAATATTATGATGATTTATGATACTTTATGTGGTGGTTAGATTAATTGATCATGCTATGGTTTTCTTTAATATTATATATGTCGATGTTGTGATTCTATGATGTTATATTTTTCTGATGTGGTTGTTAGTGAGTCTTGATGAAAGGATGGAGTAGCATCACTCCCTTGCAAGCACCCTACTACCCCACAATTTCCTTTCATAGTGTGTCTACAATGGAGATTTACATGTACTTGACGTTTATTTGTATGCAGGAATTGTAGGAATAAAGTCTTGATTCCACCTGTTTCGGCAGGACAGGGTGAGCATTAAATTAACCCAACGGGTACAATGTTGAAAAAGGGAGTTGATAAGGAAGCGTCCCTGTCCCAAGTCCGTCATCTCGTTGTGAGTTTTGTTGTGTCATGATTTAGGTTTTACCCTTGTCCTTGTATTGTTTGATTGTTGATTATTTATTTTATTTGTGGTTAGTGGTTATTTAATTAATCTTTATTTTATAAGATTAATTAATGATGTTTTGTTGCTTTGTTTAATTGTAAGTTAGTAAACTGTTGAATTTTAAATATATTGTAAATTAAAAGTGTAAGTAATTAATTTAAATAAATAATGATGATGATAATTATATATTATCTTTTTCCTAATATTAAATTAAGAAAATCAGAAGAGAATATATTGTGAGGATAATATCATGAGAAAATAATTAATTTTTAATTAAATTGTGAGATAAGTGTGTGCTTTTAAAAGCAAGAAAAGAACCAATGAATGTTGAGGATTTTTTGAGGAAAAAGATGAAGAGCTTTATTTATTATTATTTATTTTTATTGTGAAAAAGTTTTTTGACACACACAAGGGTTTTTTGGTTTTTGTCTGTAAAAGAAAAGAAAAATAGTTTTTTTGTGCTTCTTGGTAAAAATTGTTTTGTAAGAAAAGAAGAAAGGATTGGTTCAGAAGGGAGCTGAAGGCAGGAAATTGAGAAGAAGCTGCAGAGGGGATTCTACATCGAACAAAGGACTCCAGGTTCTTTCAAATTATTATTTCCTTAGATTTAATATTTTGTGAACAAAATCTAGTTGCCATGTTTGAAAATTAATTTCTCTATGTTTTGAAAGAGGTTTTCTATGATTGAAAATTTGTGTTGTTAAACCCTTGAATTTTTCTGTTGAAAACTATAGTTAAATCTTTTGTAGTTCACCTATAAAACCTAGTGGTGGAAATAATTGATTTGAAAAGAAAATCATTTTATTAGTGGGTTGAATTTGAATGCCCAGATTTATACTGGGTCTAATAATAAAAAAAAGAAACAATTTATTTAAATTAATTGTTTTGAATCTCTTGATGAATATATATATATAATATTCTGTCCTTTTTTAAAAAAATATGTTTTTTTTTGAACTGCTTGTCGAGTTTCTTTTCTGGAAACGATTTTTTATTAAAAAGATTTTTTTAAAAATATATATATATATATATATATTAAAAAAATTTATGGGCGGGAGTGGTCAGCGGGCGTCGTACCACCCCCAACCCTAGTACCGGCCACACACAGCCACACCTGGCTGCGCACAACAGTCGAGGGTTGTTGTACGTAGCCGAGTGGGGTTGCGGCCTGCCCACCTATGGTACGAAGTACCACAGGCTAGCAGGGGTGGTAGTGACATGTTTTTTGTTTGTGTTTTAAAAAGTTTTATTTTAATTTGAATTTCTTCATTCAAATTTTGATGTATACCTCAATTTTATAAATATATATATATATTAATGTTAATATTAATATTAATATTAATATATATGTATATATATTCATATATATACATTGTTGTTATTTTATTAATTTTATAATATGTTTTATAAAATGATATATATATATATATAACAATTTTGATATGCTGCAAATATGAATTTAATATGATAATTTTAAGAAAATTGCAATGTTATAATGTAATTGTACAAATTAGAAATAAATTGTGCTTTGAATTGAATCAAATTTTTCTCGAGTAATTGATTTATTTAATTGGTGAAATTAGTTGTATATTAAAATAAGTTTTTGGGCATTGATTTATGTTATTGTTTTCTCTCGAGATCATTCGTTTAAATCAATTGTGGCTTTCTATTTTTGGGGTTTATGTCATGTGGAAAACCCTAGAGCTAGTTTATCCTATTATAGGAACTTAAGTTGTTGATTAGGAACTTCTAGAGGTGGGGATACTGATGTTATATTTGATCTTGCAATTTGATTTTGGGCCTATTTTGGTGTATGGTTGTGATTTTTAGTTTGCACTTGGATTGTACCATTTTGTGAATGTTATTCATATGATTTTGGCGAGATGGTTTTGCCTCGCAGATGTTTCATTTGTTGGTTCAGTGTTCTGGTTGGTACAATCCTTTTGTGTTGGATATTTGTGTTTGAGTGTCTAGAGAGAGTGGCTCTAAGTGGGGGCCGGCGCACAAAGGGGCTATCAAGGTAACCCACGTAGAGTTACAGTAATCAGTGATAACGTAAGTAATTAATTATGGGTGGGTGGTTAAACACTAACAAGATAATTATGATGCCTCGTCCGCCTGTTAGTGCTATCATAGACTAAAGGGGACCGAGAAGGCCGTGGTTGGCATGATCGTTGCCTCATCCTCATGAGAGGTTAAAAATTTCGCATGAGTAACTCTATGTAGCAGTGCCTTGAGATAGGCTGTCAGGAAAACCCTAGATGGAGGTGGCACCTTGAACTAGGTTGTCTGGATAATCTATGTATAGATGGAGGTGACACCTTGTGATAGGTTGTCTGGATAATCCATGTAAAGCCATGCGATGACACTCTCCTCTAGCATTCCATTTGTGTTGTTTTATTGAATTCCTTTGGAAGTGGTCTGTTGTTATGTCTTTTGGTGATTTATCGTTGTTTAGTTTTGTGAGTGGTCTTTTGAAACTATGTTATCTTGTCTGGAGTTAGTCTTGTGTTACTGTTTGGATGTGCTTGGTCAGGGATCCTTCCTTGTTTACTCCCAGCACGGGGGTGGTTGGGTGGAACATGCTACGCACCCCGTTGGGTCCCCTTGGATGCAGGTGTACTATTCAATGCGGGGTTTTGTAGATGTTGTTGATCTAGTGTTCTTATGTACCAGATGTATATTTCTACTTCAAATTTAATTTATTTATTGATGTATCATCCCCCATGTGTGTTGGGAGGTTTTATGATGTAATTTGTATATGTGATTATTGAGATGTATTTTCTGACGGATGTAAATTGTACTATCACACCATGTGATTCATTCTTGAACTACCATTTGTAATTACTGGTTATGTTATGTTGTATCTGTGGAAATATATATACTTAATATCTTCATGATTAATTTATTTGTGATTTGTGTGTATGGGTTTAATTGGCATATTTATATCTTTATGGATATCATGAATGAATGTCTTAATGATGTTGTGGACGAATGGATGTTTTAAATGGTGATGTGAGAATGAATGGATTTACGTTATTGGTTATTTAATGACTAATTTATTAACTTTGTTGTGGGATAGTTTATGGTAATGTCCTCGTGTACCCCAAGGGATTTAGTTGTGCAACTTAGAACTTTGTTATGTTGGAATACTTAAGTACAATTCTTATGTTCTTTTAAAAAAAAAAATGTTGCATTTTTACTTGTTCCTTTGGGATTTGCGTGATGTGACGTTACAAGGAACATAGTGAGGATTTCTTGGTTGATAGTACTTAGTGAGAATCAAAGGATGGTTATAGAAGGTATAAAATGGACTAGCATTAGTAAGTATTTTTTCAAATGAAAACACTCCAACTTGTCCTATATTAGAAAAATCATAATAGTAAAATGAGCAAAAATGAAGAAAAAATTAATTATTTTATTTTATCAACATCACAAATAAAATAAGGGTTTCTTTTAGCAATGCCTATATGTAAAGAGTAGTTGTGAAAGAACAAAAAATTCACCCATTAAACAAGCTAAGCTCAACATTATTTTGCTAGACAATTTTAAAGAATAAAAAAATATCTAACATAAAATGCAACACAATTTGAATAATAGGCTTAAAGAGCAAGTTGTTTGGAATGATTGCAGATGTGAGAAATTATAAGTTTGACAACAAATTGGTTTTGAAAGCCTTTGATCCTCAGCCATAATACAAAATTTCATGAGATTATATAGTCTCAGTTTGTATCAGATGGTACAATTTACCATATAATATATACTTTACATCAACGCCATTGACCATCACCTATTAGCAGATATTAATTTCTATTCAAAAATCAAATTAGAGGTTACAATAAAATATTTGGTTTAGTGAATAGATCCAACTTAAAATACTACAATAAACTAATAATCAACAATAAATGAACAAAACTAAATAAGTTATGAAAACCATAAGAACATCCAAAAACAAAGAACAATAATAGACATGATAAAACTCTTTCTAAAGATAAAAGCTCACTACCAAAGCGAGTTACAAACTTGTGTTATTCTAAAATAACATAATAAATAATTATTTTTTTCCTCTTTAGTTCTATTGAACAACTTTAGGTCACACATGGACATCAATATAATTTCCTTCTTTATTTCTCAACTTCCCCCTTCAATACTTGTCTCCTTACACTCGTAGTTAATTAAATAAAATTTTGTCATTTCAAATTGTGATGTAAAACTACAATCCTAGACCCTCAATTTATAAAAAAAATAGGCTTAAAAAATTAACCTTTTAAAACTACAAAGGTGATATTATGACATGTGTCCAAAAGTTACTTGCAACATTCTAGAAGTTTCTTAATCCTTCTCAGCAAACTTGGCTGAATTTCTCCCTTAGAGAACAAAACTTGCATGTATTCCCCCTAGAAGACAATAAGACTCAACAGCCCAGGGAAGAGTGTCATATGTAGCCTCGCATCATAATACATTCTTACAACTTGTCAGAACATGTCATAAAATACTCTTGCACCTTGTCATATATAACTCCTCTGCCATAGATCCCCTTCCACTTCATGTCTAGTATGAAAGGATGCCTTATCAATATTTGTAAACCACTATTCAATAACCTTTACAATCAATATTGCCAAAAGACCAAAAAAATATTCTTAACATATACCTCCAACTCTCACATGAACATCCCATTTAATTCATTCTATAATTTTTTAAGATATATATGAAATATTTACAAACATTTAATCTTAATTAATATCTAAACTTAATGATTTAAAAGACGAATAACACTAATCCTCACATTTCAAATTTAATTGAACCTGATCTGACTTTGGCAAAAAAATCTATAAAGGATATAGAAACAAATCAATGATTCATAAATATGAGAAATAACAAAATATTGGCAACAGTAGAAAAAATATATTAAGTGTTGCAACAACATAATTAATGGCGACAGCATAAGTCTTTTCTAGTTGTAGAGGAAAAAAGAAAGACAACTGAGATTTTTTTTTTTTTGTCACTGAGACAAATTCATTTATTATAAGAATTAATTCAAATACTATGAATAGGCAACATCCAATTGAAAAATGATTTGATTGATTATTTATATTATGGAGAAAACAATGCAAACAAAACTTTAGGCATTTTGGTTCACCTTGTTTAATTTGTGAATTTGATTGGTTCGCAGTATTACAAATAATTGCATCCAACAGATTTACAAGTAACGGGCCTCCGGCAGAAACTATAGAACCTTTAAGAACTACCTAGAAGATATCTAAATGTCTAATCATAAAATAAATATGCCCTTGCCTTTTACATAGGTCAGGTGCCTTTTACATAGGTCAGGTGGAAAAATAAAAATGATAAAAAACTTACCATTCTGGGTCTGAAGAATACAGTGGGTTATTCACCCTACCGAACTCTAAATTGAAATGGAATGCAAAGCAATATACTAATGTAATATGAACTACTTGCATGTATTTGTTGTTTAAGCAATATATTTATGTAATACGAACTTCAGTATAAACTTTTTGGGAGAAGCTGAGAGTTCTTCCTCTTTTCCTTTGCTATTATTTATCTTAATTGTAAAATTTCATACTTGAACTAATTTCGAATAGTCCAATTGTCCTAAAAATGGTCAAGAAAACTGCAAATTCCTAAGATAAATCTTACTAAAAAAAACAAAACAGTTTCTGGTGTTTATCATGTTTTGAAATCTAAAGAGAATGTAAGAAAGCGATGCCACATTAAAGTTTCTAAATAATAGTACAAAAATTGATGTCCAGCACAAGACCTAAAATACGTTTCAAATAAATAATCTTCCTTAATTGTTGGCAAAGTGAACAATATATCTAGGAAGTAGATAATCAGCGGAACCTCCTTTGAATTCCTTCCTGACCAACCGGAGCAAGAGATTCAAGCATCATCTCTGACCCCCTGCTATAATCTACTGATATGTCTGGATCTAGTGTTGTGTAAACATCTGTCCCATATACAGCTCCATTTCTCACTGACAACTTTGCCCCCTATATTGAATCCTTCTTTTACAATCTTTTCAATAATACCTTTGTATGTATCGAGGAATATAAACATCTCCTGCACTTTCCTATTATTTTTCTTAAGCTCTTGTTTCGCGATGGCATAACGACCTTGCAGAATTTTATTCAAGACGAGCTCCACCTTCCTAACCTGGATGAATTTGAAATCATAAAATCTACTCAGATGGGCGAAGTGATAAAAATCCTCCAGGAAAGATGAATGCAGTAAATGGTTACCAGAGAAAAGGAAAACATGGAACCCGTTATATAGGCTGATAGCACAGGCTAGTTGTGAAAATCCTTACGAAGATAATCCATTTTATGATAAAAACTTGCCTTTTTCTTACGTCCGATAGACATTCTATAGAATTGATACTCTCCAGGATTGTCGCCGTTAAAAGTTAAGAATGGTTCGTATGAAATCCGAGTTATGTTGTTCTGAAAATTATGTGCATGCAGAGCTTGTGGCTTATGCTGATTTTTATAGTGCACAATATATCGAGGGATTGCCTGATGAGGATTATATATCACATATTCATCATAACGTGTGCCCCCTGTGCCCCTGCCACCTCTCTTCGAAAATAAAGAATCGTATCCCTTCCTTCTGATTTGATCTCTATCCATCTCTGGATGATCTTCTTGTACTCTAAAGATTTTAGATTACATTGATCATATTCTCTCTCATGAGTCATTCTATTGCAATAAAACTGCAATTTCCCTTAGAAAAAGACATGCTCTAAATAGTAACAATTTTCTTTTTTGGTAATATATGGAGTTTGATGACACAAGAAACTTACGTCCATGTACGGCCAAGAAGAACTTCACACGGTAAGAGCTTGTTGCTACCCTTTGTATATATATTTTGGGCACTTTTTGTTGAGTCGGTAGCAAAATAGCATCCCTGTAAACGCATAATTACAACTTTGGAAGCTCATTAACAACAAAAGAAAACTATTATCGTTTGAATTAAGAGAGAATTCACAAATTCCCTAAGGTTTTGAATATTATGTGTACTTACTCGTCCAAACATATTTCTTCTATTTGCTTCTGGCAACCGAAATCCATTCTGTGTTATACCTTCAACACCAGCATTATCCGTCCCATGAAATAGTAGCTGCGATGACCCTGTTGGTTGGAAGAGACCATGTTGAGCTCTTAGGAAGTTAATTTGTAGTTTTGGGTTAAAAACTTTTTGAATCCTTGTTACAACAGGTACAACATGATGCCCTGGTTGCGTGAACTTTTCTGTGCGGTCCATGACCTGCATGTTCAATACAAATATGCAATCAGGAAGATCCAGAAGTTTGGCACTCTTTTCTTTGCTCATACTTGGAGCTTGAAATCACTGGTTTAGATAGATGTTCGTTGACATAATTTAGTTATATTGATTCTATATTTGCTAGATCAGGTTTTAGTGATGTGTGATGTAAAACTTGGCAAGTCCTCGAATAGTGATTCATGAAAGAATAAAGTATGAATGAGAGGATATGCATGCTTGAGAGGGTAAGTTTAAGGCTGCAAGTCCATGGATAATAAGAAAAATGAAACAAAGGACAAGAATATGTAAAATCCGCCTTTCGGTCATTATAATTTTTTTAATTCAATTTGCAACAAATCAACTTAACCAAATAATCATCTAAGTTAGAAGTGTTGATTTCAAAACTTCTTCATTCACCATGGTTGCAACAACTCAATGTCACCAAATTTATATGCTTACATTTGAAAGCATTAAGCACCCACAATTAGGGTCATCCCTTGACCTAGACCTAAACCTTGAGGGTTCGTTTGTGATGATCCTATCTATGTATCCCTTTTGGGAAATGAAAGGCTTCATAGTTTGCACACCACTATTAGAGGGAGTTCATCCTCTCCTCTTGCATGAGATCTTTGATTTGACTTTTAATGCATGACTATTAATTAAGTACATCTAAGCTATCCACTTAGCCAATTATAATGGAATGATAATAATTTGTCATCAAGTGTTGGTTCCATACCAAACATTACTAATCATTAGTGTACAAATACACACAATTGCACATAGGGGTGATATCATTCATAATTCCAAAATCACACACAATGACTATGTCGAGCATACATCACATATATGCAAGGTGACTAGCTCATACACATTACAAGTACAACAGTGACTGGCTCGTACGCACATCACAAGTACAATAATGGTTGGCTCATACGCACATCACAAGTACAATAGTGACTAATATATACATAGTGAATGACTAACACATCCACAATGGTTGACTAACACCCGTCCATAGTGCATCCCAAATAAAAAATGAATATTAGTGTATTGTGCACTACACTATGGGTCCATCCTTTTTTGTAGTCTTTTGTGCTATTGGGCAACTAGGAAGAGGATTCAATGTATCCCATACTACACCAGGGGTCCATCCTCAACCCAACGAGGTTAAGTATCTTATTTGACATCTAGGAAGATGATTTAGTATATCTCACACTACATTGGGGGTCTATCCTCATTATGAGGATTTCCACAAGTACTTAACCAACCTAGCCCAATGGATTCTAACTTCAATTGCTTGTATGCCACTGGTGACAAGTTTGTCCACCCAATAAGTAGCTTATGATGTATACCACCTTGTGACCATAGTGATTTTGTTAGTCATCTTCTTCACAATCTTGGGTAGAACTTAGTATTGGTCACCCCCATGCTATAGGTGACAACTACCCTCCTAATACAATGATTAACTCTGATTATCATTACCCACAAGGTAGTGTAACTACCCACATAGCTATTACCATATCATAAGCAAGGTAGTCGTTGGCAACCTTCACCTCCATGAACAAGGTGAATGCCAACTAATCCCTTGCAGTAGCCTAGGAATCAATCATTGGCACGGTCCAATGACTACCTATCCCTACTCAAATATCTTGGAGGTTCACACTTGTGGGGGTCATATATAACAAGATTCACAATACTAGTCAAGTGATCTAGATAAGTATATCACAATCAACAAATCCAAGAGCTTATACATAAAGTCCTTTAAGTATAGAGTTAAATTTCACAAAAAACATAAGAATCACATTGAACCAGCATGAGATGGCCTCTACTCAACAAATACCAACTATAAGGTAGTCAAATCCATTCGCTTCATTCATCATATTATTTAGAAACATATTTGTATTAAATACAAATTTTATCAAGTTTCTTGAACTCTTTAATAACCATCTAATACCCATTTCAACCTCAAAATAAAGCCCACTGAAGAGGGAAGGTCAAATAAGTTAGGCATTGAAGATTTAATCTCTTGCAGTTTGAGGTGAAGCCCTTTCATTACGAATTCTTTCCATTGCAAATTTATTCATGTCTTTGAGATACCCTGTGGCCTTCTCTTTCGATCCCGACTTGTTTCTATGTAGCCTATGGAACTTAATATATTATTTGCATATTGGCTCGTTGAAGGGTGCCACATGTTAGCATGGTGCAATTTCTAGCAAGACTGCGACCTTTCATTCTTGCAAAGGCACACGAAGGTGCCACGTGGTGGCTCTACGAAGTCTTTGTTAATGCTTTTTTTCATTGAGGCGTATGAAGTCAGAAGGCGCCATGTGTTGAAACCAGGGCTTAAATTTGACGGTCAACCTTGCCTATCAACAAATTTTTTAATGACGGTTATCTATTCAAAAGTGCCTTTAAAACATTATGATATACCTTAGTGTAAGTAAAATTATATATAAATCAAATATATATATCATTATAATTCTATATATATTTTGACAGTCTATCCAAAATCTCTCCTTTCATCTGATACAATCTTCTTAAAATTTTGATTGTATTTTACGACAAAAATCTCTAAATACGGTCATACGGCCATCAAATTTAACCCCTGGTTGAAACTACGGAGGTTCTTGAAGGCTAGTGAGAGGAAAGCCTTAGCAAGCTCCGCCTGCGTGCCACGTGTCCAAGGCATGGATTTCTTAAAAAGGAAAAGCAAATAATAATAATAATATTATTTTTATAGTCCACGATACCAGGCGATCTGTTTTTGGGTTTACAGACGGCTTGCAGTATATGGGACTCCTCGTACTCCCGATATGAGGGAGGCACCTAACTCGTGCTCCACAATACGAGGTGTACATACCTTACCCCCCTAGGATTTGAACTTGTGACCTCTCTTTCAAGAGTACAAGTTCTTCACCATTAGGCCAAAAGGAAGCTCAACTGTGTCGGAAGGTGCCACTTGTCAGCTGGGTGGAAGCCTGAACATATTTTGAGCCCGAAAGGGAGTTAAAAGCATGCTATTGGTTATTTTTAAAGTGGAGGGGTGTCAAAAGGTGCCATGTGTCAAATCTGAAGAGTGCAAATGCCAATGTCGCTTAGAGCACACTTGTCCAGGTGATTGCAACAAAAATGATTTACTGTCCAAATGTCAGCACGACCACACGATCAGGAGCATGATGTTTGTTTGAGAAGTAGTTGCAATAATCGCCACGATGATGATCCGTAGGCGGCGAGTGGAGAGAATATTTTCAATTGCGTTTTCTTTTCTTACACCTGAGGATTTTTCTCTATATAAGCTTGTGAGAACTTTGTAAAACGGGTTCACCATCTTTAAAAAAAAAAAAAGACTTAGAGAATACTAGTCGAAAGAAAATCCTATTCTTAGACCTTAGCATTTTGAGTTTCTCCAATTGATTAATAGAAAGAACATATCAGATTGTGCCCACTTCGCCTTTATTGTGTGTTTTATTTTTGTTTATGATAACTTCAAAGCTATGTGTCACTTATGAATGGATGTTAATGATTGATTATCATGAGTTTTATCTTTTATGGTATCTAGCATAAGATTGCGGATTATTGAATCATGTCTTGTACTCTTTCGTTTTCTACAATGTTTTCTGGTTAGCTATTACATTATGCTTGTTGGTGATCAATATTTTCAAGGAATCAAAGGTTTTAGTAGAATAATCAAGTCGCATTATACTCCGGTGAGCCTTAGTGGGTGCTTCTCGCGAAAAGATTTGAATGCTATGCTTTGTGCCTACTGGGCCTTAGCATTTTGTTCTCTTTTCAAAAATGAAGAGTCTACGACACTTTGTGCTTGTTTCTTAGAATTTTTGTGTTTTTGGTCATTTGAGAGAGAAGCTTGAAATGTTGTAAAATCTTTGGCGCATCGCCTTAGATTAGAATTGCTTATGTTTTATTCCTTCTTTCCCTTTTCCTCTCCAAACCAAGAATGACGAGCCGACTTCTAAAATCTCAGAGGTCATTCTGCAAAGCGCATTTAAGTCCCCCATTTGCAGAACTTCCCATATGGTTGTTACCTGTGCAGCGTAAGCTTTAAGGATCAATAGTTCTTTTTTTGGCACGCCTGGTGGGATCGTTTTAATCATTAACCGCAAAGTAGACATATGAGCCATAGGCCAGTTACAAGATCACAAATATCCCAAAATCTAGGCTTATTGCTACCTCCCTTAGTAACTGTAGCTCGTGCTAGAGCTACCCAACCTATTATGCAACAAGATCAACCACAACTCCCTATGGCCGCTCAAAATCCCAAAAATATTGTAGCCTAGAATAGCAGCAACTTGCTTATTCCTCTTGTTCCTCCTACAGTATGGGACCCGATTCCTCCAAATGCTCTAAAATCACTCCTTGAGTTTACTGGGGAAGATTTCAAAACACCAACGGAGCATCTTCAGGTAGTCATTGACATATGCACTATTCACAATATCATAGTGCAAAATGTAGCGCTCAGGTTATTGGTAGCCTCCTTCAAAGGCAAGGCTTAAGACCGGTACAGATCTCTAGCTCCTAACTCTATTGGCACTTGGGATCAACTTGGAGACCATATTTTAGAGCATTTTTCTAAAAAGGGAGACCGCTCATCTTTGTTGCAACAGTTGATAACAATAAAAAGAGTGCCACAAGAGGTCGTTATAGACTTCAATACAAGGTTCCACAAGACCTGGAAAAGGATCCCTATTATAGCTTGGACCCCATAGATATGGCATTAGTTTTTTTATTTTAAGGCTTTCAACTCCGACATAGCAGTCATGATCCAATAGCTTGGAGGTTACACTCTGCCAAATGCATATGATTTGGCAACAAGAGCTGGAAACAACTTAATTGATGTTGGAAAACTGCTGCCTAGACCACTTATGCCAATGTTCCTAGAAACATCAACTCGGTAGAAGCCACTCCGAGCACTTATGTTGCACCTTTGCCTTCTATGTATGTGTATCCTAATGTGCAGACAAGCACCTCCACTTCCCCTTCATTAGCCATGGAGGTAAATGACATGAAAAACCTATTGTGAAACTTTTCCAATGAGATTATCAATATAAAGTGTCAACAAGTGGCACCTCTAAAACCCCCCTTTTAGAGTTATCAGGGAGGGAGGCCACCATTTCAACACAATCAATATCAGGGAGGTGCTAGGATAAATAACAAGTCACAACCCTTGAACCAAATTGTTCTAGTTCACACTCCACTACAAACCATATCATCTAATCCCAATAGAGACTTGGTTGTCGGCCAAAACAATTTGGTAGATGAAGAGAATGCTTGGTGTTTCCCCTATAATGATGCACACATGCCGTAGAATTGTCTGAGAGGCAATTTCCAGTAGAAGCTGGCAAAGCAAAGAAGCTAGGGCATCTCACTGGATGTAGGAGTGTATGCTTACTAGTTTCCCGGAGTAGAGAGTACCATGCTCATTGCTCAGATGCAAGGTATGTCTTTGGAGAAAGAAACAAAAATTGCCATAGATCATGCACTCTTCTCCTGGATGGAGGGGGAGGATGCATTGTTTGCTAATGAGGCTTCAATGTCAAAGACTCCACAAGTCCAGTCGGACTATAACATCTGCTCTAAGTAGAGGTTCGTTGGAGAGCCTGTGCCTCAAGTGCAACAACTTAAAGAGGCAATGGAGAAGATTGCTTGTTTTTCCATAGTAATTCAACCCTTTCAAAAACCAAAGGATACATTCACCTATAAGCCAAATATGTCATCGCTTAGATCACTTAATGTTGTCGAACAATTAAAGGTGCCCACCAACGTGTCTCTATGGGACATTCTAACTATCTCGAAGCAAAATTCTCTGTTACAGGAGGCCTTAGAAGGCCATGAAAGACCAACGCAAGTTGAGATAACTCCATAACACATTTAGGAAAAAGGTAAGGGACTAGCTGCTATAGTGCAAGGACAACAAGCTGCGGCATTCACAAATACCAGAGAAGAGGTTGCGAAGGAAGAGGTAGGGAAACAAAAACCAACTCCCTTCTTTTTGACTCTGATTGTAGGAGATAAACTATTGCTAATTCCATTATCAATTCTGGTGCTAGTACCACTATCATGCCTAAGTAAATTGTTAATGCTTTGAAACTAAAATATGAACCGCTAGAAAGGGGAGTTATGAAAATAAATGGGAAGAAAGTCCAAACTATAGGCCTAATTAAAAAGCTTCCTTTGACCTTATATTCTTATCTAAACATCACCATTCTTCAGGAAGTGGTAATAGATATTCCCCCTATCTTTGGGTCATGTTTTTCGTGGGATTTCACAGCTAAGATCGAAGGACATCTGTCCTTAGATTGGTCACATCTCATCTTAAGGACAAAGCATGGAGCTAAAATGAAAGTGTTGTTGGAACCTTTACACCTTGAGCACATAGCGGATGACACCTTGATGAATTTTGAGGCGACCCACACTTCCTTCACTTGGAATGAGATGTACTACACAGAGATGTTGGAAGATGAAGTAACTAGAAATAGAAGTGTTAAGGAAGAGGTCCTTTTGAATCAGTTCATGGAGAGTGATCTTTTTGGCAATTTTCATGCTACTGGTTTGGGAACATATGTAATATATGATGGGAATCAAGTCATTACCCAAGTTACTAAGGTTCAAGATGATCCTAAAGCTTTCCATAAACATGAGTTTGATCTTTGGACCTTGCATTTTGATGGTGTGAGATACAAAGTTGGTTTAGGAGCTGGTGTTTTCCTAACATCCTCGACCAGAGAGTGAAATCTTAGAGCTTTCTATTTTCAATTCGCTTGTACAAATAATGAAGCTGAGTACAAAGACCTAGTATGAGGATTAAGCCTTGTGGAGTGGATGGGAATTAAACAACTAAAAGTCTTAAAGATTCAAAGTTAGTGATCAAGCAAGTTTGAGGCACCTCAACCACAAAGAATGTCCGCATGCATTCTTACTGACACAAATTCTAGGATTTGATGCTTTCAATATCCAAGTGGTCCCTAAGAAGCAAAATGTTGAAGTAGACCGATTGGCAACAATTGGCTCTCAGTTTGATCCGGTGACATACTTGCTAATCAATAAGCATTCAATCTGAGTTATTGTTAGGTCTGCTATTCTGGATAACAAGCAAAATTATCAAGTGTTTGAGAGTGATGCTCAAATTGCCATGTTCATCCAGCAATCTGGTGAGTTTGCAAAGCAATTGCAGCCTAAAATTGAAGAATCCTATGAAGATCAAATCATTTAATTGAAGAACAATAAGCTTCCAAAAGGACTGATCACCTTGGAGAACCTATTTGAATGTGATGATGCAAAGAATGATAAAAAAAGGTTTATCACAAAAAAAGGAGATTATTTAGACCTTGATGTCGGAGACAGTAGAAAAATGAAGGTTGACAAGGATGTTCCTAAGAAGGATAAGGACAAATTGATATCTTTCTGTGACAAATATGATGTAGTAGTAGCATGGACCTATGATGATCTCAAGGGGTATGACCACAACATCATTCAACATACTATTGAGCTAGTTGAAAGAGCTAAACCTATCCGCCAAAGGCAGAGGCCGGTCAACTCAAGAGTAGAGTTGCTCATGGCTCAGGAGCTTAAAAAACTCAGTCTTGGATCGTATACCCAATTGAGGATTCTATTTGGGTCTCGAACTTGGTCCTTGTTTGGAAAAAGAATGGAGATATCCGACTAGATGTGTAGACTTCTGGGATTTAAACAGAGCATCCTTAAAGGATCATTATACATTGCCCTCTATGTAGCAAATCCTCCCAACAGTCACAGGATCCGAGATGTTTTCATTGCTTGATTGTTTTTTGGGTTATAATCAAGTTTGGGTTAATGAAGAAGACCAACACAAAACAATGTTCACCATGAAGTGGGGAACATTTACATATGCAAAAATGCCATTCAACCTCTCAAATGTCGGAGCTACCTTCCAACATGCAATGAATATTTCTTTTAGAGATTTGATAAATTTGGTCAACTTATCTATATGGATGACCTCATGGTATTTTCAAAATCAAAGGAGGATCATTTTGATCATTTGGAGAAAGTTTTCCAAAGATTCTAGAGTTTGGGGTGTCTCTAAACCCCAAAAAATGTGTTTTCAAAGTTTTGCAGGGTAAGCTGTTGGGGTACATGTTGTGTCCAAAGAAAGGTTTTCCATTGATTTAGAGAGAGTAAAAGCTATCAAAGAGTTGCCCCTAATGGTAAATAAGAAATGAGTACAATCTTTCCTTGAAAAGATAAACTTTGTTAGCATATTCATATCAGACTTTATTGGATTAGTTAGACCCATAACTCTCATGCTAAAGGATCAAGCCTTCAAATGGATTTCGGAAGGGAGAGTAGCATTTGAAAAGATCAAGGAAGTTATCTCCTCAACTTCGGTTTTGGTCAATCCAGATTTTTTCTAAGATTTCATTATGTACGTGTCTATGGAGGTGAGCACAGTATAGCGACAGTGCTAACACAAAAAGATGAAGAAGGGAAGGGAGAACATCTCGTCGCCTTCCACTCAAGGACCCTAAACCTGGGTATGAGGCCAAATATTACTTTGTTGAAAAACAAGATTTTTCCATCATCAAAGGTCTCAAGAATTGAAACATGATAGAAAGCAATAAAATAATGATATATGTAGCACATTCAAGTGTGCGGGAATACATAATGGAAGGAGAAATTATTGAAAAAATAGCAAACTAGATTACAAAGATCCTAGAGTATGATGTAGTGATGGTGAGAATACACCTCTCTAAAGAACAATTTTGCAACTTGAGTTACTTTGAATGTTGTAGTTACTTTGAATGTTGTAGTGATGGCAAAGAGGTGTGCAAACTTTTTCAATCTATCAACAATCTCCAAAATGCAATCCCTTCCTTGCATCTTAGGAAAGCTCATAATGAAGTCCATGGACATAATTTCCCAGTTTTGTTTGGGAATGGGCAAGAAATGCAACAATCCTATAGGAAAAGTATGCTCATTCTTGTTTTGTTGGTAGATTGACATTCTTTGACATAGCGAAGGACCTCAACTTTGAGCCCCTTCCATGAAAACCTCTCCCGAATCTTCCTGTAAGTTTTGAAATAACCTTGTGACTAGCCAAGGGAATGTCATGAAATGTTTGAAGCACCTTCATCTTGTATTTCAATTAGGGCACCAAAAATATTCTTTCCTTCTACAAAATCAAATCATTCACCAACTTGTATCTTTCATCATGCAAGGTACCATGTAATATACCAAACGTTCACTGAAGTAAATTTCCTATGTTTTACTATGCAAGTAAAAACAAACTATGTACAAGCCATTGCAATAATTTTTTTTCCTATTTTATTGAAAATATATATGAACAAAGATGCCATAATAGTGTACAAAAGGATTTCCATTCCATTACAATACTTTACAAAGTACATTATTCCAAGAAAGTACAAACTACATACATAGCTCCTTCGAGCTTCATAACATAAGATATAGATGGTCTAGGAATCTGCCTTTCAAAACCTTCATCTTTTTTTGCCTACTAAGGAGGAGAAGCATCACTCAAGTGATTTTCCGCAAACCATAGACTCATATGTGGTCTCTTGCACATCTATCAATAATAGATGGCCCTTCCCTTCAACAAAGGTATTGGTTGGGTAACCCTGTACAACATACCATTCTAAGCTAGTGTTGTATCCTACATGACTAGGGTTTATAACCTACACTAGGTAGCCCTCATGCATTTAATAGACACAGTGAATTGACAATGGCGTCTTGGCAATCTCACTACCTAAAGTGGAGTCTCGTACATTCACACTACTTTGGCCAAAGTGTTCCCACTCAGTACTTTGAGTGATGGTCTACCATTCACTTACACTCTAGCAACTCATTTTGACTTAAGCATAGTATATCTATGTTTAGGTAATCCCTCTCCATAGGAAAGCTACTCCCTAGGATAACCTATCTCTTTAACACAACCTAAGGTAACACAACTCATTAAGCAAAGTACTAGTTCCCTCCCTTCACAGGATAACCATCCTAGGAGTAACTTACTAATCCTCTAGCATAAGTAAATATCTAGGTATGAGTGTACCTTACGCTACCCATGTTTAAACATATCTAGTATTATCTTAATTATACTAATACTTATGCCAAGCAATCTCTCCTATCATGGAGTAATTACAAACAATGCACATACAAGTAAATAGTTTCTACTTTTCCTTCAAGCAAACTATTATTTTCCCTATTTGCAAGTAACATTTAAAGACTAGTTTAAACAATCAAGACAAAGCTCCTCTAAACATAGGATAAACAGAAGTAGAATATTCTCGTGCCTGTGTAAAGCTTTCCAATTGACTTGATTGTGAACACAACACCTCTAGAACAACAACTATCTTGTTATTGATCCTCCAACAAAGTCTCATAGTCCTTATCTCTCAAGATGACAAATGTTATTTCTCAAAAGATAATAAACTCACTCTAATACTTAAGGATTCTCCTCCCTATACTTGGCAGGATATTGCAGGAAGAATATAATTAAAATGTAGAACTAGCTCAGAAATATTGCACAGATAAGTGCATAAACTTGCATAAAGAAGGTGTCCCAAATAGATGAACTCATTCCTCTGTTTATTCAACAATCAGATGCTCACATGGCCTATAGATTAGGCATGATTCTTGACAACAAAATGCATGCATAGCAACACATTTAACTTAGCCAAAAGGTGGTGAATTTGCAAGCACTTACTCAGGTTGAGCAGTTATAGATCAACTCTCAAATTTGGCAGCAAACAGAGACCAATTCAAATCTGCATATGCTAGAATTTGATTTGTAGGTCTCCAAAAATACATCTACAGTTAAGAGGATTCAAAGGTGGCGCCAATATCGTAACTATGTTTTCAGAGATGGCATAAATTCCTTCAGGAAAGATTCAGTCAAAAACAAGTGAATGACATCTAAGCTTGTATCGACCAAATCAAAGAATGAGTCAATCTCTTCATTTAATCAGCTTGACATAGTCGTTGAAATGCTTTTACAAATGATTGATCTTTTCCAAATATCACGATAATTCTGTTTACTAAGTCAAGGTTTCCTCATAAACAAGCATCAAACTTTTCAATTTAATCATCGTCTTAAATGATTGTGTTTTGCAGATTTACAAAACTCTTTTAATTGATGACAACAAGAGCATTAAAAGCAGCCCAAAGAATACAGTCATAGCTATTAAAAAGTTAGCCTCCAAGTCGTTTATGGTAATCAACTTTAAAACCATATATATAGCATTACAAATCAGCTACAATACATTGCTAAAGATAATCGATCTTAAAGCAATTAACATTTAAACATATATGTTATAACGTGTATATATATATGTATGTATGTGTATGTTATATATATATATGTATATATATGTATATGTATATATATATATATATCATTTTTCAACAAAGCATGTATATATAATTGATATACAAAAGAATATATCAATATAGCAATCACATTGTTACATTAGTATGTCAAGTGTGTATATATATATATTTGCCTCTATGTACATGTATGCATATGTATACATGTGTCGACACACTCATATGGGCATGTCCATTTGCTACCATACGCGTGTATGGATACACATATACATGTGGATATATGTGTAGACACTTAAAAATGACCTAGGCCTGCAAGCTCTGTTTTTACCACTTTCGTCCTAGCATAATTATGACATTTAATTATGTCTTTGGTCCACATTCGACTATTGATTAAATAATTCATAATTATTTAATTAATTCATGTCTTTTATTCTTCATGATTATTAAATAAATAAATTTTATTTATTTATTAAATGCGTCATTAATTATCTAAGTCTTCCCCTAATTAAGTAAATTTTTTAATTTATTTAATTACCTTTCTTCATTTATTTCTTTCTGATTATTAAATAAATAAGTTTTATTTATTTATTTAATATGTCACTAATTGTCATAATTAAATGAATTGATTAATTTCTTTAATTAATTAATCTTATCTACTGAATTAAATAATTATCTTTAATTATTTAATTGTCAAAATTAATATTCCTCTCATTTTAAATAAATGAAATTATTTAAAATGTCATCACATTCTTAACTGACAGTCCATTTTGGTAAATAATCTTAAAATCAATTATTTATTATTTCACAAAATCCATATTTTGAATTAATTTAATTCAAATTGGTAACTTTCCTCCAAAAAATCAATTGGGCAGATTATTGATTTTTCAAATCTGATTTTCAGTTCAACTCTTATCTTCTTGATTTTTGAAATACTTTATTTTTGAATTAATTATCTCATTTATTCTCCACCGCCGATTCGATCTTCTTGGATGAAATCTCGACCGCTCACTTAAGGATTTTTCCCTAACCCTGATTAGGGATTATCAGGTTTAATCTCGTCCTTTGATTTTAGGTCTTTGTCAAAGGTCAATCTCATCTGTCCATTCAAAATGACATTTTCTATAAAATGATATTTTCTTCTCATTTTTAGATTACACACTGACATAGGCATTTTGCAGGCATCGTAGCATTTATTGGCATATTTCATTAAGTTTTGGCATATTTAGGCATAGGCATTTTTAATCATTTAGGCATAGACATAGACTTTGATCAAATCCTTCAAAGCTTGGTGTAAGGACTTAGACATTTATTTCCAGATTGCTCGCATGTTCAATATGAGGGAAATATGTCAACCAGCAAGTTAGAAGGTGTTACAAAGGTGAATCATGGAGGTCTCGGTGATTAGCTGGTATAATCGTTCTTTTGTTTACTTTCTTTGTACTTTGTAATTTCTTTGGGTTTCTTAGTCTTTGCTAACCTTAATCTAACCTAAAAATAACCCTTAAATACATTGGTGAACCCAACTTTGTTTCTTTTTATTTTTTTCCGTACTGTTTCATGTGTTTTCTTTCATTTTTGCAGGTACAGGTACGGAGTGATGCAATAGTTTTTTTTTAAATCGTGACACATTTGATGCGTCATGACGCATTCGCAGACCTAAACACCACAATAGCTCTGTCGTGCGGCAATCATAGTCTGGAAAGCCGCATTTGAATTCCTGAGCTGCATTTGACACATAGAGCGATGCATTCGTTCTATCGTGACACATTTGACTGGTAATGTTTTATGTTGATTTGCATTTGATTTTTTTTTGCTGTTTTCTTTATTCTTTTTATTCTGTTTTTCTGCATTCTGCCTAGTTAGGTTTTTGTGGTACTAATTCTTATTTGCAGCATTTGGCAGTTACTTTTCGTGGGTCAAAGGAAAAAATTCAAACTTCTAACTCGTGGTCTTGCAGGTTCGAATGTTGAAGAATAAACACTAAAACATTGTGTCTGTATTTTTCTTAGATTAGTACACACTTACTTTTAGTGCAATTAAAAAGAACAATGTCTTCTAATTTGCATGATTGTGTTTGCAAAATGGTAGGTGAGTATGCTCTCACCTTGTGAAAACTCGGTGATTAGAAAACCAGACCCGTTTTTATATGTTATTACCCTCACAATTTAGTAATCGAAGTATCCTCTCCCCTTGCGCTTTCGAGCGACCCTGGGTGTAAGAGAAATGGTTACTAACTCTAGAACTTGGACCTGTTCTGGTGGGAAAAAGTACTCACCCCAGGATGACTCAGACCAGTAGCACCTTGACACCGAGGGACTTCCAGCTAGTATATAAAAGTGGATTCTTGGGGAAAGCCCAAGAATCACGTGTGTGGTTCCGACGAGATAGATTTGAAAGGGGACTCTTGGCGCATAAATCATGCCCTATGAACGGAATGCTCGTATTAAAAACCTTTTGTCTTAGTGTCCAACCGTTCTTTGGTCGTTGCTTGATATAGTGTAGGGTATAGTATCATGCCCGAAGACACTCACTACCGATCCCCTTGAGTAGAGATAGCAATTCTTGGGAAGTCATTACCCAAAGAATCCAAATTTGGTGTGCTTGAATGACATTAATGAGCCGTGGAGGGGAGCCAATGCCACCAAAATTCTAAGCTATCCGCTATCAAGAAGGAAAGGTGTTTATCACCAATCTGGGGTATAAAGGTGGGTTATGTCAAGTATACAAACCCTTGGCCTATTGGCCCTTTAGGATTGTACTTGTCTTATGTGCGATTGCTTACATTCAAAACATTGTGCTTGTCAAGTGCTTTCTAGATTCACCACATTTACATTTCTGAACAAAACATTCAACATTTGACAAATCAAATTTTCCCTAAAAATGTCAAGAAACTCAATTTCTAACAAACTGTGACGCATCTGTTGAGCCACAATCGATTTTTTGAAATGCAATCACTCTGATAAACCACATTTGACATCCAAAATGCCGCATTTTCTTGTGTCGCGATGCATATGATCCTCACAGAGCCGCATTTGTCAAACACAGTCGTATTTGTCAAATCAAGAGCCACATTCGCTCAAACCAAACTGCATTCACAAAACTGTGACACATTCGCAGCCTCAAATGACACATTCGCTTGTCATAAGTAAAACTTTATACAAAGTCAAATATGAAGTCTACACCTTGTCAATCATTTGTCAAACATTGTTTCCAAAATGATTCTTTCAGAAACCAATTTTGAAATTGCTCAAACTTTCGACCATTAGTTTGCATTCTTGACCATAGGTTTCACCCTTCATTTTTGTTAGTTGCATACATTAGACATTAGCTTGTCCCTAGGTTTTACATCTTGCATACTTTGGATTAGGAAAATCTCAGCACAATTTGCAACGTCATTGCTTTCGAAACTAGGTTCTCTTGGACTAAATTATCAATCCCATTTTCAGTCATTGTCCCTTTTTTGTGAGATTTTCCAACTCAACAGTCTAGTTAGGAAAACTCACTAGTCATTTAGACCTTGTCATCTTGTCCTTTTCAACAAATTCCTTTAGTAACCGAAATTGAAAACAAAGATTGAGCTTAGAAGTGCTTAGGTATCCTTGTCTTAAATTGCCTTATAAGTTTAGACATCGCATATTTTATTCCCAAAAATCCAACAAGATTATTCATCCTAGTTGTCGTTTTGAGCTTAGACTTTGCATAGTGTCATCCTTACATTTAGTTGTCATTTTCATTTGAGCAATCTCATTTTATGGTGGAAACTAGACTCCAAAAACAACAATGACAAATGACAAACTTTCAACAAGATCCCACTTCCACTGTCAACAATCCCACATATGACCCAAATTGGACTTTTGATGATCCATTTGGCAATACAAACAATCAACCTCTCACAACAATACCTTCCTCATCAAACAGTCCATTCAAACAATTCTTGTGTAAGGATGAATACGGTCAAATACTTGAGGAAAATCTAGAGGTAGCGGCACAAGATCCAGAGGCCTCTCAATTTGTCGAACAAATGATCTTATACGATAGAGACAGATACTTAGCCATACTCTTGAATCAAGGAGCTAAGTTACCACACGGATTCAACATCAACATGTTGAGATTAACATCTCCTGACCCTAATAACAACAACGCTCATAACATGGCACATAGTGGTCAGCCTCCAAACACTACGAGCAATACTTTCTTTGACACTACAACGACATTGCATGCTACCTCCAACATCCCACACACCTCTAATACAATAAATGCTACATCCATTGGAGGATCACAATCTGCCACAGTGCCCACAATATCCACAACATTGTCACAATTAGCTGGAACCACCTTCGGCTCTGTGGCAATGTGGGCAA
The DNA here is from genome assembly GCA_007258455.2 of Sequoia sempervirens. Classification (NCBI taxonomy): domain Eukaryota; kingdom Viridiplantae; phylum Streptophyta; class Pinopsida; order Cupressales; family Cupressaceae; genus Sequoia; species Sequoia sempervirens. The sequence goes on from VDFB02000008.1 coordinate 139,368,722, forward strand.
GACACTCCAATCCTCTTTTTACCGATACGGTAAATGCAACGGGGGCATCATCAAGTCACAACAATCACCCCTTGACAGCTACATCTATTACCATGAGCACACCTTCGACATATCCGCTCATTGGTATATCAAAAAATCCTTTGGGAGGAGGCAAAAGACATATTTTTATCCAAGGACAACAACAAAATATTAACACGCTAACACATTCAAATGTCATTGCTTCCCAAGGACCAAATACAAACATTCCCCTTGCACAAACCCAATAGTTTACACAAGGTCTAGCCAAATAACCCAACCCATGGCATCATTAATACATCACAATGTTCATGGTCACCAAGTCTCCCAAATATCGACACAAATGGTTGGGGGACACATCCCCACCTACTCATCTCACATTCATACTCACCAACAAACCCCCAATCCCAACTTTCAATACCAACAACATGTCAATCCGAACACATCATACATGTCACAACAACCCATACCGCCACAATACACCAATATTTGCACACAACAAATGGGGACCTATGGTACAACGTATGCGACCACAAATGACCCTGTAATAGAGGCCTTACAAGAAAAAATGATGGGTCTAGAGAAAACTATTCAAAACATACACATATTAGGCAAGAAATCAGAAATATCATATGATCTAAACATATACCCATTCGACATGAGCTTATACATGCCACCATTTCCTCTGGGATATGTGTCACCCAATTTTACAAAATACAGAGGCAAGACAAACCCCATTGAACATATTCGCGAATTTGCAACCAATTGTATGGATGTCACCTATGAACAAACATACTTGATGAGACTTTTTTCTAAAAGTCTTGCGGGTCCTGCCCTTGAATGGTTTTATACTCAAAAGGATATCCAAACATGGGATGAGCTTAAACAAAAATTCATAAAAAATTACGCATACAACATTGACATGGATACCTCTATCCCTAGCTTGTGCAATCTCACACAGGAGGATGCCGGTGAGACATTCATCCCATTCTTTCAAAAATGGAGAAGTCTAGCTAGTCGGTATCACATTGACATACTCGAAAGGGAAAAGGTCAACATGTTCGTGCAAACACTTCTAGGGCCCCTAAAATATGCATTGCAAGTACATTGCTGCACAACCTTCACGGACCTAGTTGAAAAAGAGGTCCAAATTGAGAAAGCCCTTATCGCAAAGGGAGAACTAAGGTACGGTCCCAAAAATGCAAATACAAATCCTCCCACCGACAAGAATAAATACTAGGTCAAAAATAAACACGTTACAAATGACGGTGTTGTTGACGCCAAGTCTGCAAACACTGTGGGTCATGTACTGGCCCTAAAAGGGGTTCAACAACAAAACAAACCAACAATGACATTGACACCCCCTACCAATGTCCCTTCAAACAACCAGAGCAGCCAAAATAACCAGGGACAATACCGTCAAATGAGACAATTTCCTAGGGGTCGCACATAAACTTCTTCGGGTGAACCCATTGAAGAAGTCCTCAAGATATTCCTCCAAAATGGGGTCATCACACTTGAAGAACCCAAACCATATGACCCAGGACAATTCAAACCCGCATGGTGGAATGATAATGCATTTTGCAAATACCATCGGGAAAAAGGACATAAAACCTCTAACTGTAGACAATTGAAAAACATAGTACAAGATCTTATCAAAAGTCGTATCATTGAAGTAGGTGGATCATAATTCGCCTCCAATTCAAACCATACTATTCATAAGAATCCAATGCAGGACCATGGTTCTCATAATATTTCCACCTCAGGTCCACAAATGAATAATAATCAAGCTAACTTTGCACGAGCCAAGTATGACTATTCTGGTGGACCTATTATAAATAATGTCCGAACTGATGACGAATACATCAATACCATTACGATCAAGAGAGCACCCCAATGTAATGCTACTACTCACAGTGACAAGGTCATCATAGCTGGTCTGCCTACCGCTAGGCAACCCAAAATTACCATACCTGGCCCATCTGCTAAACAACAAAAACCTGTACCAACCACAAAGCAGTGGCAACCCAAAATTTAGTTCAACCTTATCGACCAGCTGGGCAAGACTCCCGCGCAAATCTCTATACTTGAGTTGCTTCGTATCTCTCTCGCGCACAAGGATATACTAGATAAAACTCTGCAAGAGTCGTCAGTCCCCAAGGACATTGATGTCAATCAGTTTGAGACCATGGTGGGATACCTCACTATGCCTCACCATGTCACCTTCTCAGATCAAGACTACTCATCACCTAAGACCAACCACAATGATGCATTGCACATAGAAACTTTTGTCCACAAGCACAAAGTTAGATGGGTTTTAGTAGATGGCCGAGCAGGATTGAACATATGCTCCCTCAAACTGGTTAAGGCTCTAGGATTCTCTGATGCATGCGTGGACTCGACAAAGAGTATAGTGATCAAAGCATATGATGACAAAGAATACTTTTCACATGGCGTTATCTCTCTCCCTATCAGAGTGGGACCAGTCATTGTGGACACAACCTAATAACATCTTGCTTGGCCATCCATGGATTCATGCCTTAAAAGTCGTTCCATCCACATATCACCAATGCCTAAAGTTTCCATTTGACGGCACGAAAATAACCATATATGGAGACCCCAATCCTTTCCAATATTGTACTAACCTAAGGGGTATTTATGAAAACCGAGTGCCTATTAACCGAGAAGCACCTGGCTCCTTGTCATCCAAATACATTGACCCATCCACACGCACATCATTTTCCACATCCACCCCATCCACGTCTTACACCACACCACCACCTTCTGCAAACCCTAAGGCTGAATCCACTGTCAAAATCCAAGACCTCAGCTACGAAGAGTTCAAATTACATACAACATACAACATAACAACAATACCCAAGTCTCCAAAGGTCTATGGTTGGCCATGTTTCATAATGGAACCCAAAGTAATTTTTAAAGTTCCACCAAAAACAATTTTCATCAAATGGGGAGACATGAGTAATGAGGACCTTGCTGACATCACAAGATGGATCTATAAGGATACTGTCACACTACCCCCATTACCAGTTCAAAAATATGGCAAGGGTTATGACATAATGAAGGCTAAGGGCTATGATGGTACTAGTGGCCTAGGCAGAAATAAAACTGGACGAAGAGAGCCCATAGAACCTTCCCAAATTCCAAAGTATCTTGGATTAGGGTTTGGATTGCCCGACAATGACGATTGACGTACCATTGGACTTTCGAGTGAGTGAGTACCTGTTTTGAAAAGTGTCGAGACCACTAAGGAAACCCTCACCGAAACTAACTCCCAAGACTAGGAATTTGGCTCAGAACGATCCTTAAGTGACTGTTGCCTCGATGATTTGTTTGTCGAAATAGGGGAACGAACCTCTGAACAAAGATTTTGGCAAAAATTTAAAATTGATCAGGCACCAAATAGTCAAAGTACCGTTACCACTCCCCATGACATACAAGACCCACCATTTGAATCCCTTCGATCCAATCCATCTGAAGTACCAGACGACATTGACAACCAGGACTCTAATTCCTTCAACCCTTATTTTGCCAACGAATATGAGACTAGTGAAGGGGAATATTGGATAGAGTTTGATGTGGAGTTGGACGATGATAATCTCATCTACAACATCACTGAATGCGTTTGCATGCTTTTTGCATCCTCCCCTCAATTCACCAACACTGACGATGGCATTTCCTTAGTTTATCCTTAGTTAGTCGATTGGGACCAACAAGGCCCGCCAGTCTTGGATACATTTCAGAATGATGAGGCAATTGCAAAATTTATGGGATTACGTGAGGGCATACCCAATGGTGATCATAAGTCAAGATTCACCATTGACTTAGATTGCACGACATACTTCGGTGAGACTGCTCAGTCCTCCAGTCGCAAAATTAGAGATAAAAATAAAATAAAAAATGAAACGTCTTTAGGTGAAAATTGAAAGGCACCTTCTGACGATAAAAAAGTAAAAACAAAGGACGTATCTGCGGGTGAAAACCTCTTTGAGGTGCCCAAAGATGGAGGACTGGACTTTCTTCCCATACAACAAGAGAAATTGGCTATGCTTATAGAAGACACCATAGAGGATAACATATCAACTACAAAATATCCCAAAATGGTTCTCTTTGTTGCATCCCTGACTGAAGAAGAGAGACCGAAATTTCATAAATTCTTTGCAGAACGTAAAATCAACTTTGCATGGTCCTATGCTGACATGCCAAGATTAGACCTAGACTGGTTTTGCACCATCTGTCACTATTGCCTAATGCCAAACTAGTCAAATAGAAGTTACGCAAAATGCATCCTCAAGTCGCTCTATTGGTCAAGGCTGAGTTGAAGAAACTTCTAGATGCTGGATTCATACGGTCTATTGACTATGTTGAATGGATATCTAACCTGGTGCCATTAACAAAGCCAAATGGGTTGATCCGCGTATGTACAAATTTTAGAGACCTAAATAAGGCATGCCCAAAGGATGACTTTCCTTTATCGACATTTAGACCAAATAAATTAGTCTTTATTTCAAATTCGCATTAATAAATCGACTAAATTTTTAATTAAATCATTTAGTCCATATTTCAACATGAAATAAATAAATAAATTAATCGAAATCAATATTCTAAATAAAATGTTTGATCAAACATCAATTTTCATTTCCTCAATACCAATGCGATAATCATTTTAGATTAAGTTCTATTTTTAGGTATTCAAATATCATTTAAATGCGTACCTCTAGAATATCATTTAAAATCCCAAGATTTCCCGATCAAAACAAAATTTAAATAAAATCGATTGATTACAAGAACTCCATTTATTTCGACTTGATGATAAAATAAACTACCTAAATAAATTATATTTAAATAGAACCAATTTGAATATAATTATGCTTTAAATATATTTATTTAAAACAACCAATTTAACATTCTAATTTACCACTTAATGGAAAGAAGAGAAAACATTAAATATATATACATTAAATATATATATATATATATATTATATATATTAATCTATATATATATAATACATATATATTACATATATATATATACTCTTTATATAATTTAAAATTAATATATATATATATATATATTACATGTATATCAAAATCAATATACATAATATAAAAATAAAATTAAAACTAAAGTTTTTTTTAATAAAACAAATTTATATTAGAATAAATAAAGGCCAAAGGCCTTTGGTTGCAACGCAGCCCCAACAGGGGACGTGCCCCTATGGTGGCTTCTACGCAGCCTCACACAGGGGACACAACCCCTGTGGTGGCTGCCTTGCAGCCCCTCCCCAGCCATGGGGAGCGCTGCACACCTAGCGCCCCCATGGATGGGGGGTGGCTGTGGGCAGCCCCACATCAAAAATTAATTTTTTTTTTAATTTATTCAATTTCATTTAAAAATGAAAATAAAAAACCCTCCCCTGTGAATGAGGATTTTACCAGTGTAAATAAAATTTTGAAAATAAGAAATTTTCCAGAACTCAAAAGCCATATATATATATATATATATCTTAATTTTTTCATTTTCACAGTCAGATTGGGCAAATTTTTCTTGAGAAGATTGAGAAGAGGAAATTTTAAGCATAATAACATGATGAATTTTTTTGGGTTTTCCCCAATTTGACAAATAAATTAAATCTTTTCATTTGAATCCCTTCCAAGATCTATTGCTAGTTTTGAAATAAATTTTCATGGGTTTTAATTGAATCCAAACTATATTTCAAATATTTTCACACAACCAAACAAAGATTTCCAAACAACCCAAAACAAGGATTTAAACTATTTTTAAAATGAACAAAGTAAGAACAAGAGGAACCTGATTTTTCTCCAAAGCTTGAAGCGTTCAACCATGGTGTTTTCCAATTCCTCCATTGAATCCAACTCAAGCAAAAATCTCCATCCTCTTCACAAATCCAGGCAAAAACCATAGCCAAGAAATTTTTTCCCCAAATTGAAAAATTGAAACATAAATGAGATTCCATTATCAAAAATAGGGTTTTTCCCCAAATTGGTCAAAAACCCTAAAAATCCCACTCACCAAATATATTTTAAAAACATGTGGGGAATATTTCTAATTTTTAATTCTAAAACCAATTTCTAATTTTTTATTCAAGCTTCATGCATTTTCCAAATTCATTAAAACAAAAGCATTTCAAAGTTGCAAATAAATGATTTTCTCAACAATTTTTCAAAAGTGGAATTAAAACACATTAACATTTATTTATTTATTTTAATTTAACTCTAACTATTTAACCAAGGTTTTTACTTTTATTTTAATCAAATCTTAAATATCCAATTTAACTTCCATTTTCAATTTCAATTTGAAACTAATATATAATGACGCCAAAACAACTATTTTAATTAAAATCACCATTAATCCAATTAACCATTATACTCAATTTAATTTTATTAATTAATCAAATCAATCAATAACCCAATAATTATTTTATTAATTAAATCAAATAAATCAATAAAATAAATTGTATTTCAACATTGCAACTAAATATATTCAATCATTAATTAAACTACACCTAACATTTAATAAACTTTAAAATTTGAAATTAAATAAATACTCAAGGTGGAAATGACCAAATTAAAACAACTAACCCCGACGACAACTTGACAACACGTTATGACTAGGGTGACGACTTGGCACGCAAAACCTAGCTACTATCTCCCAATTGATTACCGTTGGTAAATGGACACGCTCAAACCTATAAAGCCAGGTGGAGTCGATGTCATGTACCTATCAACCTGCAACAAAGAGTATGTCGAATGTGCGTATATATATAATATGATCAAACACACCGTGAAGAGGAAATCTCAGAATTGTAGGGTGCTCGCAAGCGAGTGATACAATCTCGTCCCCTTCACCAATACAGTATCACTAACTGATGCATCTAACATCAATGATATGATCAACAACATAAAACATCATTAAATCAAATATCTTCTAATTTACTCCAAATCACGTCATAAAGATAACATCAGAATAAAATTACATCACATCCAAAATATAACTTTCACATCGTTTAACAATCACGATCGCAAGTAATCAAGTTCGAAAGTCAAAGCATGTTCAGACACAATCATCACATTATAATATAACATACGCATCACTAATCAGTTCACGATCAAATGATCACCAAGTTCCACAATCACATCATAAGCATAATCAGACATACAAAGAAAACTGCCGATTCAAATATCCAAAACAGAGGGGTATTACATTTTACCTCATCTTCTTCAACAAGTGCCATCAAAATATCATTTTCCCTATCCTATACCATGGTCATAATATAGTTTATGAAGTAGTTTTGGATGGGTTCAGATTCACCTTGTCCTATTAGCAATTAGTGAAAGTGTCGAGTACCTTTATTATGTATTTCATTTATTTTTGTTAGTGTATTTCCTTCAGTACATTCTTTATCTATGAAATATTTTTATATACTCTCTTCATTTTTGTTGAGTTATGAAAAAAATTGTGTCCATATCACCTTCAACTAGCCAAGTTTATCTAGATTTTGATTGCTAATAACATTTTTCTCTCACCAAAATTTTGTTGTATTCCACTAGTAGTGATTTTTCTTTTACATAATTCTCTTGAAACATACTAAATTTGTAATGACTTTCTTATTCAATTCTTCTAGTTCACCTTCAATTCTTTCCTTCTCCTCAAAAATGTTTTTGAAGGTTGTTTTATTCCATTTCTTTAACCTTTCTTTGATGTGTTGCAACTTTTTGGTAAACACAAACATCTTTGAACCGACCACATCTACATATTCCAACCACCAACTTTTGAGTAATCTGCATATATCCTCATGGCACAACCACATATTTTCAAACTGAAATTGACTTCGTGGTTTTGACATTTCTTCTACTAGATCCAAAGACACAGGAAAATGGTTGGATAAAGATATGGGACAGATATTGGTTGTGACAACAATGGGTGATTGGGTCCAATTGAGTTTGATCAAAAAGTGATCCAATATATTTTTTAATTTGTAAACCCCTTTTGGCTATATTGTTCTAAGTAAAAATACCATTAGTTGGCACTATATATCAACTAATCTTGTTTGTTTTACAAAATTTTTGAAGTCTTCTTGGGATTGTTATATTCTTCCATTCCCCCCAAGTTTTTTAAATAAATCTTAAATTGCATTAAAATCACTGCCAATGACACTCTCCTTCAGGCCTCTAGGTTATTTAAATCAATCTTGATATTGTTCCATAATACTTTTATCTCAACTAGTTTTTTCGGTTTGTATATATTAAAAAGCATAAATTTACAATTTGAACAAAAATTATGTACCTTTGTGAGTTTCCAGATATTATTGATTCCACTTATATTGATCCCCAATCTTCCAATTTTCCACATTATTCTAAGACCCTCAAAGGCACCTGTTCCTTCCATGAAATGGCTCGACCATCCTTTGTAGTGGTTTAGGAATATCTCTAATTTTGAATTTAGTTTTGTTTCTTGTAGGAGTACATAGTCAATCAATTGGTGGTTTAATTGAAACTTTATCATGCACCTTTTGTCAGAGGTGTTAATGCTCCTAAAATTCCACGTATCTTCATTGGTTTCCAAGGGAGGTGATTCCTCCCTTGGATCTTAGCAGATAGGTCTTAATATATTTTTGTTCCTCACACAAAGCTTCCTCTTCCCTTCTTTCTTTATTAGATTTCCTTCCCTTCTTATGGCCTTTCTTTTTGCTCCCTTCATTCATAATTTTTGCAGTCATTTGACGGATTCATTTTGGATGCACCATATCAATTTTGTACATTGTTTCTTCTTCCTTAAACTCCGATCCTTCCAAGTTTTTTGTTTGATTAGTCATTATGTCTTGTTTATAAGGAATTATTTCCCATTCAGATGCTTGATTTTTTGTTTCAGGCCCATCTATTAGTTCCTTAACAAATTTTGATTCTTTGTTTAAAACCTCTTGATTGGCTGCTTGCACCTCATTTCTTCTTTCAAACCCTTCAACATCTTTTCCTATTTTTGGGTTCCTTTTTGGTAGCCACTTTGTATTTGGAATTGGGGCTAGGCCTTGACATGAGTTTTTATTATGTCTCTAACTTTGACATCTTTTACAATAAAATTTAGATTCCTCAACTATGATTTCTTGATCCCAAGTAGATGTGATGAGTTTGATTCACTTTAGGATCACATATATTGCTATAATTATGATTTTAGCATAAATTAGGGTTTCCCCATTTCACATGCCTACTTCGATTTTTCTTCCAAGATTGCCCTAACTTTAGTTAAACATTCGCCCAACCAATATTCAAATGGTAAGTTGTAGAGCCTTAACCATGTAGAAGTTGAGAAAGCCAACTTCACAGACCCTGAAGATCACCTGCATGCAAATAACCTGTCACAGAAAAAAGAGATGGAGACAAACAAGCAAGGGTGCTCTGAAAGCTGAAAAATGTATTCATCCAAGAGAGAGAGATAAATTATAATGATGAATCCTTATAAAAGGATATTGTGCAACCCTAAAAGAAACCCTAATAGGTAGACATTTAATAATTAATATAATTATTAAATGTCACAAAATGCAAACTAAAGTGAAATCTTAAGAGAGGAATAAAGGTAATTTAATCAACATGATTAAATTAAAACCTTTACTCTAACACCCCTTAAGATGAGCAAAAGTGCAGTTACAAACATGTGCAAGAAAGCAAAGGTAACTACAATGCAAGAAAGTAAACTTGGGTCCCGGCAACAAGGCCTGATCAAGTACCCAATTACAACCAAATCTCTGTAAAGTGGAGAAATGGAGAAAACCTCATGGGAAAAACTCTACTCCAAAAAGAGATGAAAGAAATAAATGCACTAATAACAGAAGGATAGGAGGTGGATAACATAAGACCCCCCATAGATAGCTTCTATCATATAAGTACATGTACAATGGTCTCCATAGGAGAAATAGAAAGAGACTAGAAGGCCCCCCCACAATGATGAAACTCTTGTCGCAATGGTAGATGCCTGATGTAGAATCCAGAAAGATATCCTGAAGCGGCAAATAATATTCCTCCCCTTGGGAAGAAACGGATCCAAAGGAAAATGTCGAAGAAACCCTGTGAAAAGAGAAGGACCAAGATGTCTCAAGATGTGTGCCATGATAGGATGCTAAAGAATCTCTCTGTCTGAACTAAAACAAAAGATGTCAAATCTAAACTAAACTGAAGATTCTTGAACTACAACCTCTGAATGCACAAATGATGGTGGGCTAACAGCTGGAATATGGCTGTCAACAAAGAGGAGCTGAAAATCCTAAAAGTAATCCTCCAGATCTGTAATATAGGACTCTACAAACAAAGATGAAATGCCTACAAGATAAGAATCCTAAGTAGCCATGTCTAAAAGATGTATGATGTCCTGCTTAGCTAAATCAATAGGAGCCAAAGAAGAGGCAATATCAAACTGATCAAGAACAACAGGAGAAGATGCTGATACAAGTATAATCTCAGTCTAAAGATTAGGAACTATGAGACAATCCTCTGATTCATCAGAATATGTAAGGGTGTCTAAATACTGAAGTTCCTTTAAAGTATCATGATCAAAGGGTGTGTTCTCTCTCCAACCAATGGGTACAAGACAATCTGAAGCAGGATCCTCTGGGAATGGAGAAAGACTGAGGTCTCCATAGATCTCCCAAAGACGTGTCCAAAGTGAGTGAGGACAATCAATGCCCGATATAGCCCACACAGTGTCAGAATCAACACTAGACAAAATAACTCCTACTATGTGATTTCTAATGATATACCAAGCTAGTTTTCCCTCTGAAGTTGCTGGTGCAAGTATGAGATCATACAAATAAGGCAAAATATTAAGCCACCTACAATGTGTAAGTATACCCTTTGCCCATGACTCATAATTACCCCGTTCCAGAAATACAACTAAAGGGTGAGTAGAAAAACCCATGATAACTCTTCAAATTAACAAATCTAAGACTAAATAACCTCAATACTGATAAACCAGATCAAATAAAGCCATCCCACACAAACAAATCATTTCCAAGTGCTGAAACATCCAAGTAATTGACAGATGTGTGAAAACACAAAATACTGAATAAAATGTACCTGGTGCAGATTCTAGAAAAATAAATGATAGATATGGAAATTTCACATAAACACCTTTCCAACGCCTATTTGTTTGCGAAAAACAGAGTTCGGACGCAAAAGATACGCCCCCGGGAGTGAAAAACACAAGTTCTGACTTTGACTAGCAAAAAGGACTGCAAAACGTAAAAATCAGAAAAAAATACCTACATCAATTAGATCGGGCTCGGAACCAGCTTTCCAACGCCTATTTCCATTCGAAAATTTGAGCTAAAATTCCCGAGTTATGCCCGATTTCGTGAAGGTAGGTTAAAAAGGGGCCCTGGTGGTGCCCTGGTGGCTCCTCTCGGACCGGCGGCGCGCAGGTTGCTAGTTGGTGGCGGGCGGTCTGCTGGCTGGTGGCGGGCGGTTAACCGCAGGTGGTGACTGCTAGCGGTTACCGCTGGTGGCCACCGGTGGTGGTAGCCGGAGCAGCTGGCGGGTGGCCGCTCGGTGGCTGGCGGGCGACGGCCCTAAAAAAGCCTTGCAGCGCAGAAAATAAACCAAAAAATTAGTTTTTTTAATTTTTTTTTAATTTTTTTGACATCGAAAAACGTGCCTGGGGGCCGTAGGGCCCCTGAGCAAAAAAAAATTGCCTCCCAGATCAACTATGCCCAAATAGGTCAAACCATATATGAAAATATGGGTTTTTGGCCACTCTAAATCCAACTGTGAGGTCCGTTTGGGCCCAAAATGCACCCAAAAAATGGAGTTACCCAGATCCTCAAAAAAAATCAACCAGAAAACCTGAAAGCCGGATCTAACCCGCAAAGCTCCAAAATCTTCAAAAAAAGAACAGGAAGCAGCAGGTCTAGAGCTCTGATACCATGTAGAAGTTGAGAAAGCCAACTTCACAGACCCCGAAGATCACCTGCATGCAAATAACATGTCACAAAAAGAAGAGATGGAGACAAACAAGCAAGGGTGCTCTGAAAGCTGAAAAATGTATTCATCCAAGAGAGAGATAAATTAAAATGATGAATCCTTATAAAAGGATATTGTGCAACCCTAAAAGAAACCCTAATAGGTAGACATTTAATAATTAATATAATTATTAAATTTCACAAAATGCAAACTAAGGTGAAATCTTAAGAGAGGAATAAAGGTAATTTAATCAACATGATTAAATTAAAACCTTTACTCTAACAAACCAAACGGGTGCATTCGTGAGGTTCCTTTTCAGTGGATTAAAATTTTCTTCCTATCTTTATAAATAAAGTTATACTCTATCTTTTTCTCAAGAATTTGTATCAATTATTTGTTCTCTCATTCTCTGTTTCAAACATCACCATGAAGAAGTTTTTGGGGAGAAAGTTGAAGATGGAACAACTTGGACAATGTTCGTTGATCCAATTGTGTATCTCCAATCTGGAAGGTTTTATTTTGATGAACTTTTTAATAATTTCCTTCTTTAATTCTCCAATGCCCCCTTTGACGATTTTAGTTAAATCAATATGCACATCTGCGTGAGAATCCAATTTCCACTCCTTTGCCTTCTACTTTGTACTTTGCCTTGTGACCTCATTTTTTCAAATAAGATCATAGTTAAAATATAAATGAATTCTAATTATTTTATTTTATTTCTTTCTCCATATATAATAGAATTTTTACATATATAATATTAATTAAATATTAAATATATATGTTTAGTATTTCTTTATACTTATTATTATTATTAGTCCTTTCCTTTATAGCAGGAGACTAATGTTTTCGATTGAGCAAAGAGTCAATTTATTTGTGTGTTGGGAACTGAGCGCGGGATATAATGCCATCTTAATACAAAGTTTAGATTTTTCATTTATTTTGGTGAAAAAAAAATTGCTATTTATTTCTCCATTGGCGAGTGCCTAATTTCCTGGGGGTTTATTTTTTACAGCAATACTTTTAAACAGGTTGTCCAATCATGTGGAGAGGGAAAAGTATTACAAATGTTTCCCTAATGTTTTGTCTGTTTTTTCAAGGAAGGACACATGGATCTAAAACTAGGTGTGTGGTTGGATAATGCTTCCACATTTTGCACTCGCCAAACAACTAGGGTTTTGAAATTTGCTAAGAAAGGAAAGCTCCCATTTTTGGGAATACGCAAGGGGGATGTTGTGGGAAAAAAGGTTGAGGAATTTGGCTTTACACCTGCTACTTTCAATTGATGGCAATTTTCTAAAGCATCTCCAATAAATCCATTTTGTACATATCTTGCATTCATTTTTTTTCAGCTTGGAGACCACATCTCTCTTGAAGGCATTTTATCAATAGTTTATGTGCCTTGTATTTGTCTCCACATTTTGCATACATATTTACCAAGCAGAGTGAAGGCTAGCACAGGGGTGGAATCCGAAACCACGTGATACAATTTGTGCAAAATGATGAGGTAAGTTACCGGCCATGGTTTAGCAATTTTGTTTGTTGTTATGTTGGAATCTATACATAGCTAGGCCATTTTATGATGTGTTTTATGTCATGCATTGTGTTGAAATCTGAAGAAATATTTTTCCCAGGGTTCATTTTTGTTCCTTCGCTATTCAATAAAAGCACATGAGAGTAGAAAACTGTAAGATCGGATTTATTTTGCTTGCCATTGGACGTTGTGTATTTTCCTAGGTTTCATTTTCCTAAAAAATCTATCCAAAGAACTATTCAATAGGAAAGAGAGTGAGGAAAATATTATAAGATATTACAAAGTTCTTTGTTGTTTTGTGTGTAGGCACGTGGTTTGCATGATAAAGGACATGACAAGTAGTCATTGTAACAGGGGTGCATATATGTCCAGTTCTTCCTCAACCACCAACAAAACATATGTAATGGAAATGAAGCTATGAAAGAGGAAAACCTAAAAATTGGAAAGTCTCAGAAGTATTCGGTGAGCGTGCAGTTGGAAAAGATGTTCAAGAGGGTAAGTATGTCTGTGATTTCCTCAATTTTTTTTCCCTTAGCTACTACCTACTCCACTAAGTGCTTGATTTTGCATAGCAATGTTGTGGTCTATAATTTTGTGTTGTGGTGACATCATTCTGCTCACTCACATTCTCCTCCATCAAAATTAACCTCTCAAACCCTCACCACAATTTTGGCACCAACAAATTCCTAGTTAAACTAGTCATTCATGCACAACAAGTGAAAACAAAACTCCCCCAAAAATGCAACAAAGCATTGGTGGTAGTAGCCGCCATTTGCAATGTGTTAATCAGACAGTCATCCATGGTGGGGGAGATAGAAGGAGGGTTCTCCAAATACAATATAACAACAACCAACACCACTAATTATGGTGGCTACGGTGGGAACGTGGCATAACCAATACATATTGTGTGCAGTGCTTTTCTCCTAGTCTAAAATGCAAAATGAAAATGAAATGCAAGCAAGGGAAACACAACAACACCTCAAGATTGGGCTTAAGATGAAACTCAAACTTAAAATGAAAATGAAACCAATTTTATCTTGTTTGAGCTTGATGAAGTTGTTTTCCCTCGTTGATAGCTTGATGTGTGTGCTCCTAGAATGATTTTGGCAGCATAACAACTTGATTTTGCTTGATTTGGATGCAAGGATGGTGGATTTGACTATGGATGCAAGATGGTAGTGTGAGCTTGCGAGATTGAGAGGATGAATCTTGAGAATGGTTAGAATGGTTAGGGTTCCAAAAATGGTTAAGTGTTAGTCATTTAAACAAGGGAAATCGAATGGACGGTGGAGATTGAAAGATGACAAGAGATCAAGGGCTGAGATCAAAGATTTGACCAAAGGAATTAAAAATTCCTTAGAAACCTTGGATGAATAAAATGGAATTTAAAATTATATTGGGAAGGACATGGGGATTGTAAATGGAATTAAAAATTCCTTGAGAGGACCTTGGGAAGACAAAAAGGAATTGGGATGGGGAGAGTTGACCAAAGGGGTTGATTAAACTAGCTAATCAATTATTAGAGGACAATTAGGTGGCTAATGAAGATTAGGAGCCAACTTGCAAAAGTTGGAGGATGTGACACATCCTAATCATGGATTAGACATGTGGACACCCATAATGATGGGATTAGGAGGTGGATTAGGATTAAGTGAAGATTATGGGGGATGGGAGATGAAGGGAATTAAATAAATGGATTATTTATTTAATTCCTGGGTGGAAAGGAATAAAGGGTAAGGTATTTAATTTAACTAAATACCTTAGGGATTTAGAGGACTTTAGGGGTATTAATTAAATAATAGTAATATTACTTAATTAATGCAGATAAGAGGATATTTGGATGAAAAGGGATAGATTTGACAAAATGTAAGTGGTCAAATTTAGATGTCTACATTTTTCCCCTCTTTCAGATGGTGTTACGAAGTAGCATCATTTCAAAGAAGATTAAAAGATAGCACCAAGAAGAAGATGGTTAGATTGGGAAAGATGCCCTAGTCATCAAAGGAGTGACTAGGAAGAAGGATGATAGGAGTGAAGATGAAGATTAGGGATTGAGGATGCCCCCTCAAGAGGACATGTGGGTTCAAGAGAACATGGGTGTGCTCTCGAAATGGATGAGATGATGAAAAGGTAGATGGGGAAGATGATGCAAAATGATGGATAGAGTAGAGGTCGGTAAGATGAAGAGAGAAAATCAAGCACAAATGGATTCAAGGACAAATATGATGTTGCCCCAGTCAAGCTGCAAGCCAAGATGGATTGATGATGGATGGAGTGTTGTTGATGAGGGAATGATATCTCATGAAACAACACAAGGATAGGGGAGGATACATCCCAATTATGATTATACGAATGTTGTTGATGATGGAATGATACATCTAAAAACAACACAAAAGGATAGGGAAGGATACATCATGATGATGATGATGATGAAAGTTTTGTTGATGAGGGAAAGATGCATCTTGATGATGATGATGATGATGAGGATGAGGATTGGATCAAGGCTTGTAGCAAGGCTAGGAACAATACCAAGGATGTGATTAGATTATTTATGCTAGATTGAATGGATTAGGATTGGATGGAGATGTGAGATGGTTGAAATGAATGAAACTAATGGAGGAAAAGATGCTTAGAATAACCAATCTATATTATCTTAAGAATACTGAAGAGATGATGAAACAATGAGGATTGATGAAAAGATTCTTAGAATAACAAATCTATATTATCATGAGAGGGTTGAAGAGATGATGAAATGATGAAGATGAAGGATGAAGAAAGTGGAGGGATTAAAATGGATAGGATAGAGAGATGAGGAGAGTGATGAAGGATGAATGGATAGTAACCAAATCAAGCAAGTTAAGTGTTATGCGTTATGCTGCCATGCAATGAACACTTAATTTGATATATCATGAGATACTATGGACCAAGGTATGAGGAACCAAGGTGACTTCATATCACATGAATGGGACTGACACAAAAAACAAAAGGTTAGTCCAACATTCCAAAGTCACAAGGGCTTTGGTAGGGTCAATGTTGGAAAACCACAAACACAAAGGATGCCCCAATGTAACACAAGATCACGAGGATGTTGGTGGGTACTATGCGGGACAACCAAGAAGAAAAAAACCAACAAAAGATCAAAATATGCCCCTATGTTTACCAGTCAAAGCGCACCATGAGATGATGGATCATGATGACCCTGATGAGGTATGATAAGAAGCTCAAATGATAAACAAAAGCCAAAAGTATCAAAAGAACACAATAAATCTCAAATTTCCTTTGCCACATGATCAAAAGGTGGATGGGATTGATGTGGTCTAATGAGGAAGGATGCATCATGTTAAGACTAAAGATGGAGACTATACTAAGAGATCGACATGATGCATGCTATTTGAAATTGGTTGAATCTCATGATACTAGTGGATCTGGTTTGTTAAGAACCAACTAGGTAAGGACATACTCGATGACATGACACAAGACACAAGACCGACACACCCTAAAGACCTAGGGGCTTGGGGGATAATTAGAGATTAACCTTGTCTACGTGAAAGTGCAGAGCCCTCGTAGTTCAATAAAAGATTGACAACTGACCATGGATAAAAGTGGAAAGAGGACAATGGAGACCATGATGGATGACAAGGACTAGATGGAAAAAAGCCCCAAGGGCTGATCAAATGATCGATCTTGCCTACGTGAAAGCGTAGGGGCAACGTAGTTCGACAAAAGGCCGGCGACTGACCATGGATAAAGGATGATGATATAACCATGATAAGTGGATACAAATATCGAGCTGATACGATGAGACAAGATAGACCTGGTGGATAAGATAGGATGATGGTGATTGCACGAAGCTCAGGGATGGGATAGTTATACAAATCATCAAAAGATGAATTGGGAGGATGGCATGATGGAGAGATGAGTGATGAGAAGTGATAAGAGATGAGAAATGTGCGAAAGAAGTGGGAGTGATGATGATGAGATAA
This sequence comes from Sequoia sempervirens, assembly GCA_007258455.2. Taxonomy (NCBI): domain Eukaryota; kingdom Viridiplantae; phylum Streptophyta; class Pinopsida; order Cupressales; family Cupressaceae; genus Sequoia; species Sequoia sempervirens. The sequence continues at coordinate 139,386,241 of VDFB02000008.1, forward strand.
ATGACATTGTGTTGCATAGAGGGGAGCCTATAGCTAGATACCAATGAAAAGGGATTATGAGGAGGATGAGGATAGAGATGAATGGATAGGAAGATAAGGAGGGGGGAAATGAAAAGGTTTGTTTGGATTGCTAAAGAGATAAGGATGGGGAGATGAAAGAGATTGTTTGGATGGGTAGGAAGATAAGGATGGGGAGATGGAAAGGATTTTCTCGTGGATGGGTAGGTGGGAAGATAAAGATGGGGAGATGGAAGGGATGCTAGGATTGATAAATGATGTCCCCAAGGACTATGTCACAAAGAAGGAGATGCCCTGCTCTAGATATGTCATGTACGATGAGGAATGAGGGATGGAAGAAAAAAGGATGGGAAAATAAGGGAGTGAGATGGATATGGATAGGATGCATGGATAAGGAAGTGAGAGTGATGGTAGCATGACAAATGGGCAGGGAAGGTAAATTGATGTGGATAAGGATTAGGATAGCGTATAGGTGAGGGGAATGTATACCAAGAGGTGTCCAAAGCATGTATATATGTTTTCCCCTATCTATATCAAGATCACAAGGAGGATGGAGGCATTGGGATAAATGGGATATGACAGGCAGAATGTGAAAGATAGGTGGGATGGAGGAGATGGGTGGAGGGGATGCAATTTCCCCCAAGTGTGGAAGTAAACTAGATGGGGGATTTACACATGACACCTATTTGCCAGGTTTTCATCATGGTACTTATCCAAGGCACTTGTTTGCCAAGTTTTCACCATTGGACAAATTATTTCTTTTTTACTTTTTTTTTGACTTTTTTGACTTTTGGATAGAATGTGGATGGAGATGGATAAGGATAGGGATGTGGATAAGTGGATGGGAGGATTAGTGGATGGATGATGTGAGGATAATGGTGGAGATGGGATAGTAAATTTTGGGACATAAGGGCCCAAAATAGATTTAGGAGATGGAGGGTGTGTATGATTAGCTTTTGGATTAACAACTTTGGATGTTGTTATAGATTTTTCATTTGAAGGCATTGCACCTTTTTTCTTTGGGATCCACATGGTTTTTATTTTTGCTTTGGTGGGCCTTTGTGGCCTGTGGGTTTGATTTGGATTTTGGATTTGATTTTTCTTTTCTTCAACATGTCTTTTTAAGGGGACATGAGGAGCTTTAGATTCATATGGATGTTTAGATTTATGCATTTTTACTTTAGCATCCAAAGTGATTCCAATAGAAATGGGATGGGTGTAAGGAGATGGATGATGTGGAGGAAACATGAATGGAGTGATGGAGGTAGGATTTTGAGGATGATATGTGGATGGAGGAAGTGTAGGTATGTGCCTTTGTTGATCTTGATTAGGGAACATGAGAGTGGGATGTTTATGATGGGTGACATGGATAGGTGATTGGTGGATAAAAGGATGAATAGGACAAGATGGAGGAAGTGATTTTGGGATATAAGGGCCCAAAATGGACTTAGTACTTGGAGGATGTGTGATGGTGGATGGAGGGACATAAGGACCCAAAATGGATGAAGTAAATGAAGGATGGGAGATGGTGGATGGAGGGACATAAGAACCCAAAATGGATTCGGAAGACGAAGGAGGAATATGGATAGTTGTTTTGAGGTGATACAATGGAGGGGGATGGCGGAAAATGGTTTAGTGGAGTGATGGGAAGAGCCTATTATTCTTTTGGAGGAGGCTCGTTGAGGACGTATAGAGGTTGTACCAACATTTTTGGATTGCAAGTCTTGAGAGATATATCCAAGATCTTGTGTATGCGAATTTTCTTTGACATGGATGGGCTCTAAAATACCTTGCTCATGAAGGCCTAAACCTTTTCCATGATAGTTCATGTTCTTGAGCATTCGATCTATAGTAGGATGCTTGTTATTTTGGAAGAATGATGTGAGACCATTATTAGATGGAGGAGGATGGGTGGTGTATATGCTCAGTTCCTCTTCTACAAGGAAACCACCATGGATGAATGTAAGAGTACCGAGGGAATATACAAGTGGTGTGGGGATAGTGGGGTTAGGCAATGAGGGAAGATCATGAGATGGAGATGATGGGGTAATTGGATCTTGATCGAGAGGAGTGAGTGGTAAGGGATCAGGAGAGGGATTAGGTGATATGATAGGACTTGGATTTGTGGTAGTGGGTGATAAGGGATCATGCAATAGAGTGATTGGATCTTGAGTGATGAGGGGATCATGGGCTAAAGTGGATGACAAACTATGATCTTGAGGTGGACTACATGGGATGGTAGGATCTTCATTTGGATAAGGGGAGGCATTAGTATGTTGTGGATCAAGCTCTTGGAATGACTCATCTTGTGTGGGTGGCATGATGATGGAGTGTTGGAGGGACTCCTCAAGTGGGGGTGATGGAAGGATGGAGGATTCATGAAGTTCATAGGAATAGATTTCAATGATACTAGGAGTGGGGGGAGTGGATTGGATTTGAGCATCTTTGATGGATTGGGTGGATCTAGGAGTGGAAGGAGTTGATTGGGTTTGGTTATCTTTGATGGATTTGGCGGCTCTTGGAGTAGGAAATAGGGGCTCAATGGTTTCAGTATATTTGATGGTTTCAATGGTTTGGGTGGTGCTAGGGGTGGTAACAGTAATGATAGGTGTAGGATGGAGATGGGTCTCATCACTAATGATTGTACATGGGGGAGTGGGGCAGCATGGTTCAACAACTTCAAGGTGTAGAGTTTGGGATGTGTTCTTTGTCATGAGTCGTTGGAGAACTTCTGGAGTGAGAAACTTGCATATTGTTGGCTTAGATGGCACAATAGGAGTGGATGATGGATTATGAATGGGTGAAGGACTAGGATTATGGATTGGTGGACTAGGATTAGATGGAGGAATGGGATTGGATGGAGGACTAAGAGTAGATGGATGATTAGGACATGGTGGAGTGGAACATGGAGTTCCATAAGAGGACATGGATGGTGGATTAGGACAAGAGGATGTGGTGATGGATTGTAGTAAGGGTATTGGGATAGCAAATTAGGATAGGGAGATTGGGATGGTGGCTTAGGATAGGAGGATGTGGGTGGTGGATTAGGAAAAGATGTAGATGAAGGATATGATGAATATGCAGATGGGGAAGATACTGGATATCCCTTGTCAAAGGTAGCATAAGGATTGCTATTAGGTGTGGACGAAGGTGTGATGGGATAACTTGGATGAGTGATTGGATTTTGGATGGCACTTGGGGAAAGCTTGCTAGCAATGATAGCATCAAGTGGGTCTATATAATACTCATATTGATCAACAAGACTTTCGTTATCATCGTCAACGTAATTAGGATTCCCCTTGACTACTATTTTTGGTTGCATTGGTGAAAGATAAGGATTCATGATGTTGGATGGGATGGATATGGATTGAAGGTAGGGGAATAGATGATTAGAAGGAAAGAAAAGATGATGAAAAGATAAATAGGATGGATTGGAAGAAGATGGAAGAAGGGATCTTAAGATTTGTTTCGATATCAGAAGATGGATGTAGATGGATTAAAGCTCAAATTGGGATTTAGGTTAAGCTCAGATTGGGATTGGATTAAAGCTTAGATTCAAGTTGGATTGAAGCTTAGATTAGGATGATTGGAGGATGTGATGGGATTGATTCTAAACCAAGTTCAAGGGTTTAACTAGATGACGTAAGGTGCTAACAGTTAGATTTTGCTAGATTTAGCAGATTTCAACAATTGTTAGATTTTTCCATTTTAGGTAATTTCACATGCATATCTTTGAGAGTCCATTTTTTTTCCCAAAAACTTTCTAAAAATAAGGTAGGATGAATTTCCAACTAACATCCTAAATTCAAAACATGAGTTTCGAGTTATTAATGAAAATGACTTTTTAAAAACTGGAAAAAAACACTAAATTGCCATTTTGAGGGTCAAGATGAAAGTTTCAAGCCCCAAAATATTGCCAAAATTGGGTCCAACCAACTCAAAGTCATTGGGAATCCACATGCCACCTCATAATGCATCCATCCATAAAATTTCATCCCAAACAAACATTTGAGTCAAAAGTTATGACCTCTGAAAGTCCTTGCATCAAAATCAAAACCCCTAGAACAAAGTCTAGGTGATTGGGCTTGATGAATCGATGGTGGATATGTGATATAGGGATGTCCTAAAATGCACCTGTATGATTTGATCAATGAAATGATGACTTTAGATGGATGGAAATTTTGATTGCAGGAAGACAAATGGTTGACTGTTTTGAGCAAACTTGCTTATGCTTGGAAGCAAATTAGCCTATTTTGGGAAGGAAAATTCGCCCAAACTTCAGATGGGACCAAGAATAGGTGAATTTGACGAGAAACTTTGCCCAAAATTCAGATGGCATAGGAAACAGGCGAATTTGAAAGGAAAATTCGCCTATCTAGGGGTCAAATTGGCCTAAAATTGGACTGCTACAAAAAATAGGAAAATTTGATGAGCAAATTCACCTATCCAGGTGATCAAATTCGCCCCTATCTGGGTTGACACAAGAAACAAGAGAATTTTCCAAACCAAGAAAATTTTCCTATCTAGGGGATCAAATTCACCCAAAACTTAGGTGTTACCAGAAACAGGCGAATTTGCAAGGCAAATTCGCCTATTCTGACAGCAAATTCACTCAAACTGCTAGCAAGATCACCCAAACTCTTGCAAATTCGCCCAATAATGTGGAAAAATCACCTGTCCCAAGAGAACGGGAAAATTTGATGGACAAATGGACTGACTGACTTGGAGTGACAACAGGTTCGCCCCTAAAGGGGGCAAATTCACCTATTCAGTGAAAACAAGCGAATTTGATGGAGGATGACTGACAAGATGAGATAGATTGAAAACAAGATCGCTCTTTTGGACAAGTTCACCCCTAGAGGAAAGAAAATTCACCTATTCTTAGAAAACAAGTGAATTTGATGAAAAATGATTGACAGACTCGCCTAAAGGTTGGACAGACTTGTTTGTTCCAAAAAACAGGCAAAAACGGGGTCGCCTAAGAAGTGACCCATAGAAAAATTTTCCCAAATGGATGACCTGGACTAGACTAGGACATAGAACAATTAACTGTGGCAAAGGATGACAAGCATGACAAACAACAGATAGAAGCTTAGGCTGACTCAACTGAAAATGAAAAGCACTGGTATTGCATAAAGAAGACACACCAGACATCACGATCCTAGAATTAGTGATAAGGGTTTACAAACTTGATGTAGGCCTACCACCTTGAGTGGACAACCCAAGGTTAATACTCTGTGATACCAGGGTGGTTCTCTAGATCACCCTTTCTCGCGAAGGTGGATAGCTAGCATTCTAGTGGTACAGGGTCATCAATAGACGCCATGGGATCACCTCACACTCTTAGTCGAGGACTGTTGTAGTCCACCACAAGGATTTCTATCTCAACCCAAGGTAGTACATGGTGAGTAACTTCATTAAGGGTACAGTGTGCATCCCCTACACTACACCAAGCCGCAACTAAAACATGGGTTTCTATCTAGGTTGAACAAGGCTATCTTGTGAGTCCCCAATATACGCATGGTACGTGGGGCACAATCGTGAACACCAGCCCATCACAAGTGTGAGTTGGGAGCCCCAACGAGGTATTGGAAACTCAAACCAACTCTTCACATCTTATCTAGGTATCACCCTAGCTTCGACGCTCTGCCAAACACAATGCAACTGGATTGAGGTACAAATTTCGCTCTCCCCCCTTTATATACCTCGCTAGTAACACGTGGTTGGAATTGTCCCTCAAGTGATGAAATCTCAGGCAAGTCCCACTAAAGGAAGAAGATACTAGATGTTTTTGACTGGTCCCCAGTCTCACACATAGTGCAAGGGGAGAGCTTAGATGCACTAGCACCTCCTAGGTAGACATGACTGGACTAGAGTGAACTGTGATTTCTCGTCACCCAGGATCACCAAAGGGCACAAGGGGATTGGATATGTCAACAATCCACTCACAAGCACAAAAAACAAGTTAATTGACCCTCTAATTAATCTACGTGTGCCTAGCTAGTATGGAAAAACAACAGATAGACTACCTAAAGATCTTGGACCGATCGTTCTGTAGAAAAAGTGTTAGTAGTTTGCAACCACCGGTCTTGGATGAATGAGAGACAACTGCACAAAATCTTAGCAAAAGCTAGGCACACTCACAAACGGATGAGTTAGCAGATTAATACCTAAAACTGAAGCCAAAACAATGTTGAAAACTGAAGATTCAAGTCTCGGGTTTACCTCATATTCGCCTTTGTATGAGGCAAATTCACCTGTCTGGATGAGAAAATTTGGTCTTTCTATGAAGATGGGGAATTTTCTTGAGAGATAATTTTCCTGTTTTGTGAAGATGGGTGGATTTTCTTGAGAGAAAATTCACCTATTTTTGAAGCAATTTCGCCTCTTAATCAAGCATATTCACCCGTTCTGTTCTAGGTTTTCCTATTTCCTAAAGCGGATTCGCCTCTATGAGGTGCAAATTTGCCTGTTTAGGGCGGATTCGCCCCTACGTGTAAACCTGAACCTGCAAAAACTCAAACAACAACAAACATGAAAGAAAAGACCCGTGACATGGGTCCTACTAGGTGTGCCAGAAATGTGTGCAGTATTTTTCTCCTAATCTAAAATGCAAAATATAAACGAAATGCAAGCAAGGGAAACACAACAACACCTCAAGATTGGGCTTAAGATGAAACTCAAACTTAAAATGACAATAAAACCAATTTTACCTTGTTTGAGCTTGATGAAGTTGTTTGCCCTCGTTGATAGCTTGATGTGTGTGCTCCTAGAATGATTTTGGCAGCATAACGACTTGATTTTGCTTGATTTGGATGCAAGGATGGTGGATTTGGCTATGGATGCAAGATGGTAGTGTGAGCTTGAGAGATTGAGAGGATGAATGCTTGAGAATGGTTAGAATGGTTAGGGTTCCAAAAATGGCTAAGTGTTAGTCATTTAAACAAGGGAAATCGAATGGACGGTGGAGATTGAAAGATGACAAGAGATTAAGGGTTGAGGTCAAAGAGTTGACCAAAGGAATTAAAAATTCTTTTTTAATGTGCATGGGGATGATAAAAGGAATTACAAATTCCTTTTTAATGTGCATGGGGATGATAAAAGGAATTAAAAATTCCTTAGAAACCTTGGATGAATAGAATGGAATTTAAAATTCCATTGGGAAGGACATGGGGATTGTAAATGGAATTAAAAATTCCCTGAGAGAACCTTGGAAAGTCAAAAAGGAATTAAAAATTCCTTGGGGGATGGGGAGAGTTGACCAAAGGGGCTAATTAAACTAGCTAATCAATGATTAGAGGACAGTTAGGTGGCTAATGAAGATTAGGAGCCAACTTGCAAAAGTTGGAGGATGTGACACATCCTAATCATGGATTAGACATGTGCACACCCCTAATGATGGGATTAGGAGGTGGATTAGGATTAAGTGAAGATTATGGGGGATGGGAGATGAAGGGAATTAAATAAATGGATTATTTATTTAATTCTTGGGAGGAAATGAATAAAGGGTAAGGTATTTAATTATTTAACTAAATACCTTATGGATTTAGAGAACTTTAGGGGTATTAATTAAATAATAGTAATATTACTTAATTAATGCAGATAAGAGGATATTTTGATGAAAAATGATAGATTTGATCAAATGTAAGTGGTCAAATTTAGATGTCTACACATATAGTGAATTTTACAACCCCAAGCTAAAGGTTGAGAAAGAGTATTTAACTTTCCTTGCCGAATTTGAACCTTGGCCTCCATGAACATAATTTTAAATAATCATATCACTCTTTGATATCAATTTGTAGGATTTATATCAAGCGCCAACAGTGTCAATGCACTGCTATAGGACTGGACAAGGGACAAAGCTCTTCTTAAGCATATTTAGGAGTCTTTTTCCATTGTGGGTGTGACTAATTCTGTCTAGGTTTGTGAATTTAAGCACCACCCATTTGATGAAATTTGGGGAATTTAACTATACTTGATTTCAACTCGAAAGGTGATATGTTATATTGTATTACATGGTTTTAAAGTAGGCTTCTTTTCTAACCGCACTATAAATTAAACTTATAAGATAATAAATTCTATTATATTATATGGGATTCAATTAAGCTTGATTTTGAGCATTGGAGATTGAGTTCAGATGATGATTAGTTCTAATCAATTACATGGTTTCCGATTAGCCTTTGTTTTAAGCCTCCCTAGGATAATTGGTTATATCTTTTTATATGGTTAGAAGTCAATGCAAAAAGACAATAATTCCTACTATGCGTTGATTTTTTGTCTACTCGTGCCACGTCTGAATTGGCCACACTACAAATTTATTACTACTAGAGAAATCTATCTACACTTGAAATACAATATAGTTAAATGTGTAGTCTAATATCCCTTTATGAGATAAGATTGGAACTATAGTCACCAACAAATTTTAGTATAGGGAGAAGTATCCCAATTTTGTACCTGCACCTTCTGGTGACTGGAATTATATGGAACATAGCCATAATCTTATTGATTTTCTCCCATAGTTTAATGTGAAATGGCATCCCTATCACTGTACCCATGCCCCTGCTTTATAGGTATCTATGACTTAAACTCCTCTCCAGTCCAAGTATTGGTCAGATTTCAAAAAATGTCAGAAATGGAGAAAGAATATAAATACACAGAGATAATTACAATTGAAATGAAAAGCTGATAGAGATTTTCGAAATGGACATATAACCTTATGAATAAATTGAAGATTGATGATACACATAATAATCTGTTTCAAGTTGTCTAGAAAGTTTCAACAGTGTCACCTAGGGAGCCCGAAATGGCATGCTCAACAAAGGCATAATATAGAAGATGTGTGCACTAGAAAATAGGGTACCTAGATACCTATTTGTCGAGGTAACCCCAAGGGGAAAATGGGCATTCCCAAGGAGTTCACGATTGCTGAAAATGAAGTAAAAGCAATCATAGCCAAAGGAAAATTAGAGCTCTACCACTATCACTCCAAAAAGGTCAAATACAAACACAATAACAAAAAATGCCTACTCTTTTCTTTGGCAATGCTTGCTTTTTAAAATAATAGTCATATTTGTTGTGTCAATAGTTTTGGGTTCCTCAAAATGACAATACATGTAGGTCTCATCATCATGGGTGTTACTCATCTTTTGCATCAACTCAGAGCTGCTTTCTGAATCTTGACTTCTTGGCATGCAATTTTGGGCTTCTAGGGTGATAGTAGTAGAGCATACTTTTCTTTTTGGCCATGCTTGCATTTTCCAATAAAGTAACAGTTTTAAGTTTTTGACATGACAATAGATGCGAGTTTGATATTCATGGGTGGGACTCATCTTTTGCATCAGCTAGGGGCTTCCTTGGTAATTATGGCTTCTTGGCATGACACAGTTATGGTAGTTTTGTATTGGACATTCCTCAAATGTTTTGGAGTGTTTCTTAGAGTTTCTAGGTGACCTATGCAATTATATTTACTCAGAACATTTCAAGCCCATCCTTTTGTGTGCATGTCCCTGTTGAGGAATGAAGCAGTACAATTGAAATGTTGAATCAAAAACAACTATGTGGGTCATCTAGAAACTCTGAGCAATATGTTTCCCTGCAAATATTGTTCTCTAATTAGGGAGTGGTTGTATATACTGTAGCCCATTATGTTGAAGTAGCACAAAGGTCTTTGAAGCGAACTGTATTGTTCTAATTAATGTATGGTAACTGCTGAACTTGTCCTTGGTGGACTTGAAATATGACTGGGATAATTGATTTCAAGCATTTCAGCTAACCTTGTATTGATCTTTAGGTTTTCTAATGTTTCTGTTGTTTAAATTGACTACTGATCCACTTAGTCTGGATCCTGGAGTTGATGAAGAAATTCATCAAAGGGGAAATGGTCTGATCAACAACCAAGGCCTTTGAAACCCTTGGTGCAAACAATGGCTTTGTTGATCTTTTAAGTTTTTTATAGTTTTCAAGTATTTTATTTTGTAGATTAAATATCTTTTGGATGTTGGTGATTTTTGTTTTTCATTTTTAATCTGATGATAGGATTATTCATTAATGGTATAAAATATGGTGTACAATTACTTATAGTCTAAATCCAGTCTGGTGAAATACATTCGAATTTGCAAAAAGAAGAAAACAAAGAGGAAATGCTACAACCACCAGGAAGTTTTTCCTCTACTTCTAAGTCTGGCATAACAAATATGCTACCAACAAGTGGACAAAAAGAACAGACAGTGCAACTACCACAAGCTCCCCTTCAGTCATCTCCCAGCTCAGGAATACATTTTGTATCTCCTCGAGAATTATTAACATCAGGAAGAGGAACAAACAAACAAATTATGGGAAACATGTAAAGGCAGTATACTAATGTATCCTTCACCTAACCTGTCTGCTCCATGAATCTAGTCCTTCGGTTTATGTAAATAAGTAAGTGTCCTTCAAGAAACCAATTTACTAATAAATTCTTCACCTAGCTTTTTGACTACCTCTTTTTAGATGTGTACGTTTTTGTAAGAACGTTTACTTGTTAGTTGCTTGCTTGATTATTTACTAGTACTAATGTTACTTTTTACACATTTTTTCAATCATTTTTTCTCAAGTTAGATGAAGGAGAGGATACTGTCAAATTTTCTTTTTGTGAGGAAGTGGATAAAAGTTCCTCTGCTTTAGTACATGTAGGAATAGTAAACTTTATGAGCTACAAACAATGCTATTTTGGAGCTTATAATTGTCCATGAATGCCTGTGATTCTGATTTTTGTTTCACAATAATTTATTATTTTCTATTTATGAAAAGAGCACATTGGGTTTTTTTATCATCTTCGTTTAGCTTGCACTCAAGAAATTAAAGGGGTTTTTAGATTTGATATTTTTTATATGAGTCTAGAGTTTTCTTTAGCTAGAGATGATCTCTTTTATATTTTCTTCATAATTGACTCTGAAAAGGTTGGAATCTAGAAATGTTAGGCATATCTAGATTTCATTTCTCTTTGTTTTAGTATAGCATTTATTAGAAATCACCATTACATACCTGTAGTAAACATTTCCATGATATAGAAATGTTTTTCCACTATCTAATCAAGAATATTTTGGATTGCAAGAAGCAATAAAGTCTATTGTAGATCAAATGATCATGGATGGTGAAAATGTGCAAAAATTTTCTTCTGACTTAGTGGAAGATATGTTTGCATTGGTTAAAAACATTGATGATAAATACTTATCTTCGAAATTGTCTGCTAGTGCTGAAGAAGATTTGAAAAGGTTTGATCCAAAAAAGGCAATGGATAAAACTTTGAACTGTGAATCTGTAGACTTTCCTGATGTTTACCAGGAAGCAGGTGCAACCATTGAAATACAAAAGTTAGATGTGATAGACCAACTTAATGCTTCATGCGTTCATGAAGAAAATGTTTCTGTAAAATCAACAGGAGAAGACCTGTATCAAGAAAAGACTATAGAGTGTTATTCTGGAGCAGATGCTTCTGAAAGGGTTTTTGTAGATGAAGGGAGACGACATGAAATAAATTGTTTACAGGAATGTGCAGGGCCTCTCATAACCTAGATCAATATACCCCTAAAGCTAGACAACAAACTTCTGTCCAATAGAATTGGTAACTTCTTTATTTTTAATTGGATGTATCTGTAGCATTTGAAACTAGTAATGACACAAATAGTAAATTTGTTGGAATCAATTTGTTTTTGGCATGTTTGAGCAGATTGAGAAAAGACGACCACATTGTTCTTTGCAATAGTTGAAATTTCTCTGCACAAAATAAAAAATCAAACTCTTACTTTAAATTTTTATTGCAATTTTGAATTTCATGAGCAAGAGATATGGTAGATTACCTTGCATACTTAGTTATATTTTAAAATTTTGTCTTCCAAAATTAGTTGTCCTGACTCGTGTGTTCCTTTCACTTTAGTACTTGTCTTTTTTGAAGAATTTATGTTGTTCTGCTAGAGTTCATCTAGCGTGAGGAACTTTGTTCTTGGATGGATTTGGTCACTTCACCATCTTTGGATAATTAGAACTTATGGATCAAACTCAAAACTGCTGATAAAATTCAAACCTGTTGATAAAATTGCAATACCTTGCAATGCATATGTCATGTTTACCCTTATCATAGAAACTTATTTCCATGTAAATTTTCCTTTTGAATAAGAAGCTGATTTGAAGATGCAATTCTCCGTCCATTTGGCATTTCTTGAACATGTGATTTCTTGAACATATGCTATTAGACTACTGACAGTAGGCATTTTAAAGATGGAGAAGCAGTATTTGTCAAGTAATTCTCTTTAGTGAACATATAGATTGTTCTATTTCTGTGTATCTCTAACTTTGCACTGCTATCATATCAGTAAATTCTACCATATACATGGATGTTTTGAGTACTGTATCTTGAGGGGGCTCTATGATCATGCGGTTGACAACCTTTCTAGCCATCTATTATCAAATGGAATGAACTCAATTTGGTATCTATTTCAGCGTTCCCTTTCTAAGAAGTCTTGAAAGGAGGGTGTTGTTGTGTAGACTCAAGAAGTCCTTTTTAAATAACTTTTCTGATCTACATGTATTTAAGCCATCATTAGTTGTTCATTCAGTGTATCTTCTTAAATTGACTAAGATTATATTAGCAGAAAAAGACAGAGCTCCAACGACCCTTCTCACTTTTCTGGATCACTACAAGAATAGTTTGTGCAAAGTTTTATCTCCCTACACCTAGAATTGCTTAAGGCAAGGACTCCAGCTCGCACAAAGCGCTTGTTTTTTTGATAGGTACAATAAGTATATATTGATATCAATTTTTTTTTACATATTCAAGTCCCAGACTATGGGCTACCGAGACCACCATTAAAACACATACTTAGCAAAGTGTCAACAAAAGACCACACTGGGTCAAAACCAATCAATCACTCAAAAGAAGAGAAACCATTAACCATTATACTGGGACAAGGAAGCTTACATACAGACATAGACACAAACCCATACATATAATCGACACCATATCAACCAACCAAACAAAGGCCGAACCCCCACAAATACCAAACATTCTTCTGAGCAAACACTTGGAACTCATATTTCGAAGCAGAGTCTGGAACCGCTACCAAATGAAACTTCTTCTTCAGAAATTTGGCCCCTACAGAAGCCAACCAATGATGCTCCAACAAAGCCATGCCATTTGTGTCCAAAAGGAAAGGATACTACTTAATTAGGGCGTCTAGGTCCTCCAAGAGTGCGAGGTTGTGTGGGCGAGGAATTCCTTTTCCAATCGAAGTTGTAGCTAATGTCTTCTCCAAACCCACCTGCAAGTCCATCTGGAATAGCCATTTCATGATTACCTTGGCATCGGCCTTTGAAACCCCCACATCCAATAAACCGACCAACACATGGGAGGAAATATTGGAGTCCAGACGATACCCCTCCATGTCCGCCATGAAACCTTTGCTAGCCATGCACTTAACCCTTGCAAATGTAAGATAGTCTGGGTGGCAGATAATCTGACTTAGTCAGAGAGAGGTCACTGGGCCAAGGAACGCCATTTGCCTCTTTGAGCTCCTCAGTTGGACAGGAGTATCCATATCACCCATCTCCAATTCCTTAGCCAAAACCTGCAGAATGAATCTTCCCATAACAAACACAAAGAAATGCCATGTTTTGGTTGAGTGAGAGATGTCAATGCACCAGCATAGAAGTGCCTAGAAAATCCCGTCTCAACTCCTTAAATGAATATCCTGAGTGGCGAGTCAAACAAAGGCATGAGGAAAGGCCAATGACAAGATTTGAAAAGAAGTTTCGAGTGACGGGAGTAAATGATGACAAGACCCATCCATAAAAGACTCCAGAAAGCTGTTGTCATCCCTTGCACCGTACGCCACCTCACCCTTCAGCCCACCTCACCAGCCGATGTGTCAGCCACTACAAAACTTCCTTTATGGAGTGGCTCCCACCCATCCTCCCACACCGGCAAATCAATCGTTGCCAATGCAGCTAGCAATTTCTTTCAAAGAGATCCCATTTGCACCAAGATTCGAGAGGGTGTCTGCTTCTTGATTTCCTTCTCGCAAAATGTGACATATTTCATAGTTTTCAAAGTTGCTTAGTAAGACTAGGGTGACTTCAAGAAGGGCACCAAGTTTCCAATTTTGAAAGCTCCCAAAACACAACACATTTATAACTAACAATTATACTTATTATTTATATATATATAATTTATTAAAAATATATTTATTATTATACATGATAAAAGAAATTTAATATATTATTAAATTTAAATATTACATATAATATATATTTTTATACATAATATTATTTAAATAAAAATATACATATAATATATTATAAATATTTATATATTTTTACATAATATATTATTTGAATTTATTTATAAGAAATTTAAGAACTTAACTAGCCTTCTAGAGAGATGAATGAGAGGGGATGAAAGGCAACTCGATAGACAAGAAGAGAGATGGGGAGAAAATAGAGAATGAGAGAAAGATATGTATATGTTTATATATATATATATATATATATATATATATATATATATAGAGAGAGAGAGAGAGAGAGAGAGAGAGAGAGAGAGAGAATTTTGGCAATTAACATTGCTACTTACTCTAAAAGTACAAGATGATAAAACTCATTGGTACACATACTTTCCAAATTAATGGTTTGGATTATTTGGGAAGTGTGCAAAATGATGAAATCAATCTCAATTGTTCCTAGATTTAATTATATATATATTTTATATGGAAGTTTATGTAGCTTCATCAAGGAACAAACTATAGGCTTTCTTGCAGGTATTTGAAACTCTCTACATATGCAAAATCAACACTCTCAAATGTTTCAATCCACATCACAAAGCTCTCTTACTAATGTATTGTAATCACTAGAGATTAAACTATCAAAAAACATTCAAATTTGGAGCTTTAATTCAACAAACATATATTGAAGTAATAAGCCTGCCAATGCAATTTAAATTTAACTTCAACCCAAGAATTTCTAAATAATTGAAAAAATTGAAACTTGAATGTTAGATTGATAGTTATGTTACAACTTGGAGGCTATTTAATTTTCTTTTTAAAATCCCTTATAATGTACGAAACTCCAAATTAAGATGTGAGGCAAAAAAAATGGAGAAGACACCCTTTGCAAGTAAGATCCCGCATTCATAATGAGAACAAATCTCATACATTTAATGAATTTTTCATTACAGTGTCAATAGTTTTAGAAGGATTCCTGCATGCAACTGTACATCTATAGAGTAAAAGGATAAATAATATCAAAGAAGCACAAGGAATGGAGTGTTGAGTTGTCAATGGTGACATACAAAATTCCCTACATCACCTTGAGCTCTACTAGTCAACAAGATTTTGATTTCTCTAAGTGAACAACAATTTCTTATTCAAATTTGTATATTGTAAAAAAATTGAGCTATTATAACCATTCATTGTACGATATATTGTAATTATATTTTTTCCTATTATGTTGAAGATGTAATGCATATCATACAATCATTGTGTATCTATTTGAGGCATTATGCGAGATAGTTGAAGTGCCATGTTTATAGTTCCACACTTTGCATGCATTTCCACCATGGCAGTTGCATCTATAACATCTAACAAAAAATCCCCCTTTCATTATGCTTTGATAAATACCATGCCTTGTTGTAAGCTCCTATTTTGGTACAAGAAAGAAGAAAGCAAGTAGAGGTTTCTAAGACTAACTTTATAGACATTTCATTTGCATTTGCTTGAAAGTTTCTAATAAAGTTTCAACAAATATATTTTATGCATATTCTACAATCATGGTAAGGCATGAGATCACATCTTTGGGGCATTCTATCAAATAATTTCCATATCCTATCTATGCTTCCCTAGTTTGATTACACATCTACAAGGGTAATATTGACTATAACATATACAAAATTTCTCTATCCTTTATGTTTTGATGGATCTTCATACCATTTTGCAAAGCACCCATTTTTGTATAGGTAGGGAGGATGCTAGAAAAGGTTGTGGAATTTATCTTTACAACTACCAATTGTATTTGATTAAAGAGGAATAGAGAGATAAAGAGAGAGACAAAGAGATCTAGAGAGGTAGAAAGATAGATATAGAGAGAAATTAGAGAAAGATAGATTGATAGAGAGGGAGAGACAGAACATAGGAGAGAGAGAGAGGGAAAGGGATATATATATATATAGAGAGAGAGAGATCTCCACGTGGACATGTTCTATCTTTGGATTGTTGGTATAAAACAATTGATCAAAAGTTAGTCTCTCTTTTTCTATCTCTCTTTCTATTTATATCTTTTATTTTTGTCTCTTGCCCTATCTCTCCACTCCTCTCTTTATTAATCTCACTTTCTTTCTCTATGTTTCTCTATCTCTACCTCTCCCCCTCTTTATCTCTCTATCTACACTTTTCTCTATATAGATTCTCTTTGTCTCCTAGATATCTCATTTTCTTCTTTTCTCTTGCCCCTTCTCCGTTTTTTCTATATCTTTCCCTTTATCTATTTTCCCTCTCTCATGCTCTATCTCTGTTTTTATATCCCCCTCTCGATGGTGCATGAATTTTAATAACAACAAACCAAAGAAAAAAATGTAAAATTTGTAGTAAAGATACACATTCTCATAAAAAAAAATTGGATTTACTTTCATGCCCACTGCTTGCCTAAGATTTTCTTTGATATTAGTAATTTCCAATACATGTAGATTGTGTATATTGGAATAGATAAATTGTTCTTCTAATATATATATATATATTTGTCAAGACACCAATGAACTAGAAATTAGTATATTAGAAACTATGAACATTTCATCTTATTACAAAAAAGGACCCATTTCTACCATCACACAATCATATAAGTATCAAGTTCAAATATATGATTGAACATAACTTAACATTAAAATTGTTTTGAGAAAATAAAGTCTATGTTATATGGTATCCATCATACCTACATGTCAACCTATGTTGAGGTCCTTGTTGATGAATTGGCTATAAAGGACTTCACCCATCATTTTTGATAAGAAGTAATGAAGCTTTATAACATGAAACATGCACTACTTAAAGAGCAATGAGATGGTATGCATTATAAACTTGAATCTAATTGGTAACACTTGGATCTTGAACTCAAAGTAATCAAATTTTGAGCATGTTAACAATTCAAAGCTACCGCATTTCCATGTAGAGGTACATTGAGTGTAGAACATCATTGACTTAATGACCTATTAATTAGAATTAAAGACCTCACAATGACATTATACACAAAAAGTCTAGTAGTTTAACATACAAATCCAAAGGTAATGCAAAAATTCCCTCATCCTAAACTTATAAGCTTAATGTGAATTCAAAATTACTACAAGTAATCACAAGGCTATGTAGAAGAATAATAGTAATAAAAAAATGAATAGAAGGAACACAAAATTGCGAAGAAGCCATAATGAGAAACCAAGAATTATACTCAATTTTGGTTAGCCGGTGTTGTAATTGATACTACTAATTTATATGAACAATACAACTCATTTATAATCAACTTTCGTTGAAGCCTACCAATCTAGTTTACACTAAAAGGAAGGTGCACTCTATAAAGAAATCATTGTGAAAAGAGATTATTGGAGACTAGTGTTGTTCTTGGCCCCATCTTTCCAAGCATAGTTATGCAAACTTTGCTTTAACAAACGCAAAAGTGTAACTCCACATAGATTATCCCTTTATTTTATGTTTTGATCCCTTAGACGTCTTCTATCTTGAGAAGGATAAGCAGATAAGGGCACTAAAGGATAGTGCACACGTGACTCTAAAAAATCAAGACAAGGACATAAATATTGATTATAAATAATTTAATATTTAATTAAAACTATTAGAATTGGTTCAAGATTTATTAAAGATATAACACCATAGTAAGTGCCAACATCCTTGTCGATCTATTGGCTACTAATTGGTCCACACATCTCCATGTGGATATAGCCATATGCTTGCAAGCTTTAAATGACATACACTAAGAACTTTGCTCATCAATTTCTAGGTAAAAAGACATGGAGACGTGAAACGTGCAATACTTAAAGTGTGATCAAATTGTCTAAGATATTATGAATGTAAATTTAATTGGTGACACTTAACACAAACTCAATCACTCTTTATTTATAAAAGAGAGACAAGAGAGAAGAATAAAAGAATGGAGGGAGAGAGGTAGAGAGACGCACATAAAAGATTATTTTTTATATAATGAAAAACATCACTTATTTAATGCTTATCAATTGATTATTTTTTATATAATCTCATTTATTACATGAATTTATAAAAGAGTTGCTAATTGACCTTCCACACCTCTTCGACATACCCATTACACACCAAGGTACGAGGTGTGCAAATGCTAGTTTAAATCTCTATTTAGATAAGGGAAAGGAGCCAAGCATGGGCAGGGGACACATAGTGGGTATAGAATATGAAGCCAGGAACAAAATTTTGGGTAATAAAAAAGCCAATAAACTTACATTTAATATCCAATTGCAAAACACTTTTATCCATAAAGTACACAAACTAACCAATCATGTGATGCCACATCAGCATACCAATAATGCATGACTTACCGACCCACTATCGGTCTCACCTTTTTTTTGGGTCTTTTTGAATACCTTGACAAAAAGCATATAGATGTGGCATCATATTTATGATGTGGCCTTGAAAAAAAATTTATAAACACGATTCTTGTCAAATAAATTGCTGTACAAATTTGGAATGATTTGAAATTTTCACGTAAGACTTTAGGAAAGGGGAAATTAGGGTGGCCCACCGATCCCTTACCCCTAGATAAAGTATTCTAGCATATTGCAATTCAACGACTGCCAAAATAATTAAAATCTCTCCTTAAATATAAAAACTATTTGTTTTAGCGTACTGGCAATTCAACGACTGCTGAAATAGATTCCTTGTATTTTTCATCGATCTTACAATTTTAGCAAATAATTTGCAGGTGAAAGTCTTTTCTATTGCGTCGACAATCATACACTGCATAAGATCTATATTTATAACATACAATGTTCTCTATTCGCTTCAGATAAAGAATGTCTAGCGAAGAAAAATTCAATGTAGGGTTAGGGTTAGGTTGGGCCTCGCATTCAGCAGAGTCCACTTCACAGACAGCGTCTGCAATTGAGGGCTCCAATATTGGATTCCAGGTAAGGTTGTATTATTGTTAGTTCTTTCGTGGTTTGTTTATATTGGAATTTGTGAAATCTGGTAGATAGGATTTGTGAATTGAGAATTTGGATGATTTTTTTGCTTGCAGCTGCTGAAAAAATGTGGTTGGAAAGAAGGTACTGGTTTGGGAGTTGCAGAACAGGTAGGATTATTATGCCTAACTGCCCAATTCGAGTTGTTTTCCTTTTTTTTTAAAAAATAAATAAATTATAAGTTGTGCAAATGCTTTAAGTTTGGATGGTAAGGTAATTGTGGAAACTTTGAATGGGATATTAGAGTTCTAATGAATTTCTAGACCATACTCATAGATATAAATGTGTATCCCGCGAGCGGACGGAAATTGTTTTGTGGGTTACTTTTGTAAGTGATACCAAGCTTCAAATTGGCCAAGTCCAGGCCTCTTGGATGACAGAAATTGGCCCATTTGTCAACTTATGGATATGGATTCAGCGTTCATAGCATTATTTGGGACAAAATAAATAACTTGAGTATCTGAATTAGTCATAATTGTTTTCCTGGCTTGGTGAGTCTTAGGGTGAGATGGTGGTGGATTCAGCATTCACATCCTTATCAAGAGTGAAGAATATTGAATTGGGTATTCTTACTAGTTATGGTTGTTTGTTTTACTTGGCAAATTAGTATATCTTAAGCGAGGTTGTGATGGCTTTTAACATGGCCATTGGTAAGTTTGGACTGCATTCTTTTATTGGGTGATCTCAGGGTGCAATTATAAGATTCAATCTTGGTCAAATTTACTCTTATTTGTTACACCAAAACCTCACTATTTACTGGGCACTTCGTTAACCATGTGGACCAGAGATTTCTCTTGCAAGTCTGTCGGTTGGTGAGACACATACCTGTTTCTGAACTTTCAGTATCCTACGGTGTGCACCTCCAGGTTTCAGTGTTTACAGCCACTTCTTTGTTACTAACATAAGTACCTACTGTGTTTTATTGATCCCCTTGCCATTTTGTTTCTATCATTTTGAGAGCCCCTTAGTTAGAAACTACTGATATGCATGTGGCATATTGCTACCATGTTGCTATGACGGAATTGTCTGGTGAAATTGCATGTAATAATCTCACTTTAAGAACAGTCAGGTAGAAGCGGTTGATATATATGTGTCATATCATTATGCTGGAACTGTGTTCTGGTCTTGCATCTAATAAACTCTGAGAACAGTTTTGAGTCAAGGAAGTTCTATGAATTATTTCACACATCAATGTCAATAAGTTTGGCAATTTGGAAACAAACTTTGAGATACAAAGTCTAATCAGCAACCTCCTCTTTAAATAACATTTTGTACCAATGAATGCTGTGCTTTGTGTGAACAAACTTTGAGATACAAAGTCTAATTAGCAATCTCCTCTCTTACTAACATCATGTAGCAATGCCTGCTGTGCTTTGTGTAACCCTTGGCTTGTGTTTCTGATCTTTGTCTTATTTAGAAGCTATTGCTCTGCATGTGGCATATCCTTGGTGATAGAATTTAATAAAATGGATTATCTCCTTTCTATTTGTTTAGACAAGTATATTTCCAGTTATATATTTTGCCCATTACTTGCCATGTGGGTTGACACCAGAACTTTTTTCAAATAATATTTGAGTTTGTGCTTTATTGGAGTGTTTCTTAATCCAAATTTTGATCAAATATAAGAAATAGATATTTGAAATTTAAGACTTATAGGAGGTGAGAGGCAACACCCGTATCTCTAGTTGCCTGATGTCTGCTTGGAAATTAGTTTGTTGTTATCTGGATGAATTTGCTCACAGATTGTCTTTCTACTTTCATTATTTTGAATGATTATATTTTCTATCAGGGCAGGTTGGATCCTATAGAAACACATGCAAAACATGATAAGCGAGGCATTGGTGCAGAAAAGAAACCAAAGAAAACATTTAATTGTACACCAAAAGAAAATTCTCAAGTAAGCTCAGTTATCATTTCTGGTAGCCATTGTAAACATTTTTTTGTCATTCTTGCACATTATTTGGATATTATCTAATTGAGATTTGGTCTTTTCAGTTGCAACCAAAAAAAAGTACAAAAAAGATGAAAGCTCTATCCAAAAGGTTGAGAAAGTTGGAAGCTGAAGAGAAGCGGCGGCAAGATCAGGCGCTTGAGGTAGCATTCTTCAGGGAGTTCTGGCCAGATAATGTATGATTGTCATAGTATTTTCAATGTTCATGAAAGGGCGAGGAGATAAAGCTATTGTGTGCAGAGGTAGTTGTGCTTTCTAATTCAATGCCATCGTATAGTGCTAACAGTTATATGATATATCCTCTTTTGCTTTCCCTTTGTGTACTGGGGCAAAAATGTGCCTGGGGCAGACCTCATTTGAAGGGGCTGATTCATGAAATTGTTTTCTTTTATTTGTGGATATATTATTATATTCCGTAAGGATCAAGGCTTCGTGCAGACAGGCATGGCATGTGGAAAGCAGCTAAGTGATGCTTTCACTACTTCAATTTCAACAAGATGTGTACTTTTACTTCTAACAGTCAGTTCATTCAGGTGCCTCTAAAATTTCTTGTCCTTTTTGTTTAACGAAATTATGATTGATATATATTTCACCACAAGATTAGTTTCCCCCCCTCTTTTTAGCATTTTCTGTATGTCTTAATTCATTTTAATCCATGTCATGTATATTAAAATAAACTGCATCCACATTGGTCTCGTGAATTACCTGAGTGAAATTTGCATTATATCCAATGCACCAGTGTTGTTTTTATTTTCTTCATAAATATAATTTTATCTCCTCAATGAATTAGAAATGTCTCTTTAAGTGTAGAGTATGGCAGATATGTTACTATGAAAGCGGAGTTTGTACACATTGCTACAAATTTGAAATTTTTGTATTGAGACAAGCAGGGTGGAAGTTTCAGTCAAAGGCTATGTCGAAATAGTATCTGAACATAAATTAAAAAGGTCATGCATAAACATTTACCAGAAGCATGAATATAATTAGTTGTAATAAAAGTAATTTTATTAAGGAATCAATGGACTCAACATAAACACAATGTGTGAACTAGCATTTACCAAATTGATTCATGATTAATCTGGAAATGTTAGAAATATCTGAAGTCTTAAAACGCTAGTGATTTGATAATGGAAGACATTATACATGGAACATGGTATGCAATATATTTGTTATTTACAGGGAAGTTGGTAGCAGAGAACTGAATGTGTACTAGAGGAAATGCTCATGGCAAACTGTCTTGCAATCTCTGTACCATAACAACATGCCATATTGCTGCAATTTTTTATTCTTAACCATTCTGATATGTACTTTTTCATGTGTTAGTGTTAGTTCTATGAATATGGTACAGTGGCCATCAAGAGTTCATGAGGTTCAGGTCACTGAAGTGGAGCTTAAGCATCTCTATTGGCACAAAGATGCTCAGCTACAGGCACCTGCTATTCCAAAAGTCAAATCAATTACAGACAATGATGAATGTGTGCTCCAAACCAATAATAGGAGGACATCTGACAATCAATGAAATGGAAACCAAATTGAGTGAGACATGTAATGGGCTTGGAGGTTTGAGGAGGCATCTGATGCCATTTAAAACTTGTCGAGGAACTCAATGATGTTCTCCTTGTGTCTTGTGGAGTTACCCTTTAGGTACCCATAATAAATAGACAAATAAAGAAAAAAACTAAAAGTCTTAAAATTCCAAAAACACTAAAGAATTGCACTTGCAAGAGAGACATCAAAAGAAATGTACTAGGTTTTCTCCAAAGAGTAGTATGAAGGTTTGACTGAAATCAGTTGATCTCAAGGAATGTGGCATTGCTATTGTATTTTATTTTTATTGTCAGTCAGATAAGTTTTTGATTTTCTGTATGACTATTTCCAGTCACAAGCAATAAGAAAATATGCTGATGGAATAAATGAATTCATACTTTAGACATGACTGATCATGATGTGGGTTGAACAGATAATGGACCAGCAGGCAATTCACATGTTTTTAATTATATGCATACGATTCTTTTTACCATGAATTAAGATAATATTACTTGCATCTATATGTAAGTGCTTAGTACCTGAGAGTATACGAATTTGAAAATGCGATGCCAAGAGCATTACTCAAACCTGTAAAGGGATCCTGACCCTGTCAACTATAGTTTTTCCCATTAAGATATTTTAAAGGATGCAATCATGTATTAGTATGCACACTTGAAAGTTAAAGATTGGCTACTGAATCAACTAAAAGCACGTTGATCCATTTTTTGATTTTTTTTCTAGACCGTTTCTTGCCCGTGAATAGGGAATGTAAATTGATCATTAGCCCGTGCTTTATTCTGAATATGATCTGGATTTCCTCTTAATTATAGTTATGGCATTTCATTGCTTAGGTTTTCATATTCTGAGCGGGAGCCTATTGATTAAAAACCTATTTTACTTTGCATGACCTACCTTGCATTAGTCGACTCTTCACATTTTTTGAATGATTGAATGGTTGTTTTCTTAAGTACATGCTAATTTAGACTTGCGAGGTTGCGGGTAAGGCAATCTGTTTTGAAGTCACCCTACTGCTAGGAAACCGCACTGCCAATGTATCATAAGACCAAACACAACTGACATAAATGCTGGGAGGCACAAATCAGTAGCAATAATTTTGTGTTTTAGAAACAAAATTGGGTTGAGGGTAATCTACTATCTCTATGCTGTCGGAATATCCACATGGAAGTATGTGGGACATACAATCCTTTTCACTAAATCTCCCCACTTGTTTGGTGGTGTGTTGCTTTATTCAAAGCATGGTGCTGATAATATTTTGAGATTGCAGTTGGATTTTCGAAGTACTTGCATAGGGGGGAGGATCCAATATCTAGCATGTTCTAATAGTTGTTATAGCATTTGTTGATTTAATGCCCAATATTATACGCCGAAGGCGTATCCAATTTGAACATGACAAACCTAAAATGTTCAATCAATGGTGTAAATAAGCCTGGAGACGATTGAAATGTCTGCAGCCGTTCGTTTCACCGCATCCGATCAATCCTGCCAGGTAAGCATTAAATCAAGGAAACGATCTATCATATCGTCACTGTTCCTTCAATTTCTACGCGGCATCAGAAATCTTTTGACCTGACGGTTTTCAATTTCTATGCGGCATCAGAAATCTGTTCGATGTGGCCAACATTTAGAACAATGTGACAGATATATTTCAGTTACCTGCATATCTTATCCTGCTTACATTACCAAAAAAAGATGAGATATTATCACTTCAGATCAGTGTAATTACACAACTGTACACAAACGATGATCTGTCCTATTTTGAACTTGAATGCTGATAAATGCTTACCAACTTCTTCCTGCGATTAGATATTATCTTCAATATATTTTCGATTGTGTTATTCTGTGCAAAATTATCGTTTTTGTATGCTCGTGTTTCTCTATCAGTTGCTCTGCCTTTGGTCCAGAATTGTGCGCAGTGCTCATCTTCTTTAAAGGTATGTCTTTCTTTCCCTGCAACTTATTGAATACGTCTTCTTTTATGTTATTGAATTGCATCCCCTCAGCTTTCGACCGAGTTTATGTCTTACACTTTGCAGAGGCTGTTTTGTGGTTGTGCTTGTATTGTGGTACACAGTTTCTGATTTCATTATCAGCTTACAAAGAATGACGTGGATAGACGATAGCAAGCTACCCATTCACAAGATAGGTTTTAAGAAGAAAAATAGGAGGAAAAATTGAATACTGCAAACTAAACCCTAACTCACTCAATTTCAAAAAAAATAAAAAAATGAGAAGACAAAAGAAAGAAATGAGGGTCATTCTCTAAGGAGAGACGAGGAGAGTTAAAAAAACAAAGGATCTGCAGTAGTCGTTATGCCTTCCACCCTCCTCTCTCCTGGTTTCCACACCTTGCCTTCTCTTTGGCCGCCACGACGTCCTTGTTGGTTGAGGAAAGGCTGTTGAACAAGAAAACCACGTCCCAACTGCATCCTTCTCTCCCATGACCCATCCCTGCGCGCTGCCCAACCATGTGAACTGGAACATAGGACTCTGTGCAGGTTAAGAACACTAGTTATTCCATTCTTTAAAAGAAAAAACCGAGAAACAATGAAAATAAAGGTTTACTTTCAAATCATCACCTTACCCTAGACACTAATTTTGTCTTGATTCACTGTAGCTCAACAAATTGAGAAATCTGCAGTACAAGTTGCAGAGGGTTAGTGGTGAACATTGTGATTGTAGCACTATTAAGGTCAACAGGTGGCTGTAAACATAAATCATATACACAAACTGATAAAAGAGAAAATACCTTTTCTTACAAGAATCTGTTTCTTATCTGTAAAAAATCTTGATGAGACATGTTAAACAATTATGCCCTGCAGAGCGCAGGCATGGATGATGAATAAATAATTGGAGATCAATCTTTGGTTTAGAGCAAGGGTGATCCAGTCCCTTGCATCAAAGATAAAAATTTACAAAGACCAAAACAAAACAATCCCCGTGATCCGAAAAGAGTGGCAAAACATATCTGGTTTTGTGTGTCATCACTGCAGGAAATAGGTGAACAATGAAAGATAATGGTTTCCTTTCAAGAAATGTGGGTAGAAAACTCAGCCGCCCAGCAATTAGGGTAAGGAAGCAATAATAAGATATGTTTTTTTTTAACAAAAAGAACACCCTAAGTGGTAGGTGCCCAGCAAGACTCTTAACGTGAGCAACAAGTTTGTATCACTAGAAACATGCCTTACATATATGTATTTTTCTAGGATGTCTTTTATCTGCTTGCCTTTAGAAGTTGCTGGATTTTGAGTTAAACAGTGGCCTTTGTAAACAATCAACCATTATTTACATTTCATTATGTTTTACTTGTTCCTTAGACATTAGATTAGCTATCCTTTTGTAGCAGGCAATTGGGATTAATTTAGTTGCCTGTCTATTTATCGTTCAAATTCGTAACAATTTGTTTGAGAATTTCAAAAATTGTGGACAGATTGTGAGTATTCAAATTCCATTGGACAGAGAGTCGGGAGAGAGCAAGGGGTGAATTTGGTAATCGTCAAAATTCTATCATCAATTTTTTTTAATCTGATGATTATTCTGACTCTCTTATCTTCAACTGTGATCCGCTTTTGCATACTAGTTTAAGGATCGAGATGCACTTTTGAAGGCCGTAGAGAGTTAAGTGGTAATGATTATTGTGTTGATGAAGCAATGTATAAGAAGTAGAGGCGGTGATGTAGGCGGCAGAAGTATCTCTCAATCATTTTATGCCAGAAAATTTGCAGCTGGAAATAAAAATGGGAAATATCAGTCCCTCTATTTATTGTAAACCCTTTCTAGATGTGAACCGTTCTGGTCAAACAGGGGCACCAATTACTGGAGTTGCCTTCACTGTTGTGTTTACAAATTCATTTGCAAAATACAAAATACATTCAATTATATGTTAAAAGTTCTTTAAATTAATCTATACAATTACTGTATCACATTTATACGTCTTATGCCTTCCACATTTCTTCGGCGCACCCATTGCACACCAAGGTGCAATTGCTAGTTTTAGCAATATTGGACCAATAGTTATGACTTTAAAGTTGTTAGTGTTGATGATGACTGCCCATAATTGAATGAAATGTATTCCTTTGATCTAAAAATCAACACATCATGTGATGCCACATCAGCACACCAATAAAACATGACTTAGTTGACAACTATCAAGCTCACTTTTTTTTTGGGCCTTTGAGACACCTCAACGAAAAGCATGCTGATGTGGCCCTGAAACCTAAGTTATAAGTAGGGGACTTGTCAAGTAAGCTGCTATAAAAAATTGGAAGTGATTTGAATTTTTCACATAGGATTTTGAGAAGCACGAAGTTAGGGTGCTCAACTATCGGATCCTCTCCCCTATACGATTAAATTATGGGAATTTGATCTATAGGGATCCATAAGTTCTGAAGAGCAAGAATTGAAAGTTTTTGTAGATTTTTAAATAGTGTAGTACTTGTTTTGTGATAGTCAAAACTATTGGTTTTCAATAGAAGGTAGTTTTGAAATTGGCAGTGGATTTTTTGTTATCATCGAGGTGGTCATGCCTATCTAAAAGCAATGATTTCTTTGTGACATAAACAATAGGAAGAAGTGAATAGTCATGGCTTTTTGGTGCTACAACTCTTTAAAAGAAGCTTCCAGTGCATGGGAAGACTTACAAACAAATTCATATAGGCATTGAAAAATCAGAAAGGTTCTAGAAGGTTGGAAACATATTTGTTTACATTCAATGGAAAAACTTAGTTTTAGTTCATAGGAGACTTAACAAAGAGTAAGAACATCTCTAAATTTGTTAACCTCTCTTTGTTCTTGACTTTCCAATCAACTAGTTGGATTTTTCGTCCATTTTGGAGCTTTTCTAGGGTGAAACTGAGTGCCCATAGTTTTTTTTTTGCTCGAGTTGTTTCAATTGTTCAACAATATAACTTCTAACAACAAATGATAGTTCTAAGTAGAACACCAATGAATTTTGGTCATTTCTTGTTTGCAAACAAGGTGTTTGATGAAGTTACAAATCATTTTAGTATCATTTGGTTACTAATTGTTGGGAGCTTAGTGAAAATTAAATTGCATCACAATGGCCAAGCCATTTCATTGGGCATGTGCAATTGTTTATGTAATAATGTCATGCCCCTGAAATTGCAACACTAAAATATAAAAACACCAAGTGTTGAAATGCAAATACATAAATAAAATAAATAACAATATAAATATAAATATTAACAATTTAATTGTATGTATGTATGTATGTATGTGTGTATGTGTGTATGTATGTATGTGTGTATGTGTATGTGTGTGTGTATGTATGTGTGTATGTATGTATGTATGTATGTGTGTGTGTATGTGTGTATGTGTGTATGTATGTATGTGTGTGTATGTATGTATATATATATATGACAGATATATTTCAGTTACCTGCATATCTTATCCTGCTTACATTACCAAAAAAAGATGAGATATTATCACTTCAGATCAGTGTAATTACACAACTGTACACAAACGATGATCTGTCCTATTTTGAACTTGAATGCTGATAAATGCTTACCAACTTCTTCCTGCGATTAGATATTATCTTCAATATATTTTCGATTGTGTTATTCTGTGCAAAATTATCGTTTTTGTATGCTCGTGTTTCTCTATCAGTTGCTCTGCCTTTGGTCCAGAATTGTGCGCAGTGCTCATCTTCTTTAAAGGTATGTCTTTCTTTCCCTGCAACTTATTGAATACGTCTTCTTTTATGTTATTGAATTGCATCCCCTCAGCTTTCGACCGAGTTTATGTCTTACACTTTGCAGAGGCTGTTTTGTGGTTGTGCTTGTATTGTGGTACACAGTTTCTGATTTCATTATCAGCTTACAAAGAATGACGTGGATAGACGATAGCAAGCTACCCATTCACAAGATAGGTTTTAAGAAGAAAAATAGGAGGAAAAATTGAATACTGCAAACTAAACCCTAACTCACTCAATTTCAAAAAAAATAAAAAAATGAGAAGACAAAAGAAAGAAATGAGGGTCATTCTCTAAGGAGAGACGAGGAGAGTTAAAAAAACAAAGGATCTGCAGTAGTCGTTATGCCTTCCACCCTCCTCTCTCCTGGTTTCCACACCTTGCCTTCTCTTTGGCCGCCACGACGTCCTTGTTGGTTGAGGAAAGGCTGTTGAACAAGAAAACCACGTCCCAACTGCATCCTTCTCTCCCATGACCCATCCCTGCGCGCTGCCCAACCATGTGAACTGGAACATAGGACTCTGTGCAGGTTAAGAACACTAGTTATTCCATTCTTTAAAAGAAAAAACCGAGAAACAATGAAAATAAAGGTTTACTTTCAAATCATCACCTTACCCTAGACACTAATTTTGTCTTGATTCACTGTAGCTCAACAAATTGAGAAATCTGCAGTACAAGTTGCAGAGGGTTAGTGGTGAACATTGTGATTGTAGCACTATTAAGGTCAACAGGTGGCTGTAAACATAAATCATATACACAAACTGATAAAAGAGAAAATACCTTTTCTTACAAGAATCTGTTTCTTATCTGTAAAAAATCTTGATGAGACATGTTAAACAATTATGCCCTGCAGAGCGCAGGCATGGATGATGAATAAATAATTGGAGATCAATCTTTGGTTTAGAGCAAGGGTGATCCAGTCCCTTGCATCAAAGATAAAAATTTACAAAGACCAAAACAAAACAATCCCTGTGATCCGAAAAGAGTGGCAAAACATATCTGGTTTTGTGTGTCATCACTGCAGGAAATAGGTGAACAATGAAAGATAATGGTTTCCTTTCAAGAAATGTGGGTAGAAAACTCAGCCGCCCAGCAATTAGGGTAAGGAAGCAATAATAAGATATGTTTTTTTTTAACAAAAAGAACACCCTAAGTGGTAGGTGCCCAGCAAGACTCTTAACGTGAGCAACAAGTTTGTATCACTAGAAACATGCCTTACATATATGTATTTTTCTAGGATGTCTTTTATCTGCTTGCCTTTAGAAGTTGCTGGATTTTGAGTTAAACAGTGGCCTTTGTAAACAATCAACCATTATTTACATTTCATTATGTTTTACTTGTTCCTTAGACATTAGATTAGCTATCCTTTTGTAGCAGGCAATTGGGATTAATTTAGTTGCCTGTCTATTTATCGTTCAAATTCGTAACAATTTGTTTGAGAATTTCAAAAATTGTGGACAGATTGTGAGTATTCAAATTCCATTGGACAGAGAGTCGGGAGAGAGCAAGGGGTGAATTTGGTAATCGTCAAAATTCTATCATCAATTTTTTTTAATCTGATGATTATTCTGACTCTCTTATCTTCAACTGTGATCCGCTTTTGCATACTAGTTTAAGGATCGAGATGCACTTTTGAAGGCCGTAGAGAGTTAAGTGGTAATGATTATTGTGTTGATGAAGCAATGTATAAGAAGTAGAGGCGGTGATGTAGGCGGCAGAAGTATCTCTCAATCATTTTATGCCAGAAAATTTGCAGCTGGAAATAAAAATGGGAAATATCAGTCCCTCTATTTATTGTAAACCCTTTCTAGATGTGAACCGTTCTGGTCAAACAGGGGCACCAATTACTGGAGTTGCCTTCACTGTTGTGTTTACAAATTCATTTGCAAAATACAAAATACATTCAATTATATGTTAAAAGTTCTTTAAATTAATCTATACAATTACTGTATCACATTTATACGTCTTATGCCTTCCACATTTCTTCGGCGCACCCATTGCACACCAAGGTGCAATTGCTAGTTTTAGCAATATTGGACCAATAGTTATGACTTTAAAGTTGTTAGTGTTGATGATGACTGCCCATAATTGAATGAAATGTATTCCTTTGATCTAAAAATCAACACATCATGTGATGCCACATCAGCACACCAATAAAACATGACTTAGTTGACAACTATCAAGCTCACTTTTTTTTTGGGCCTTTGAGACACCTCAACGAAAAGCATGCTGATGTGGCCCTGAAACCTAAGTTATAAGTAGGGGACTTGTCAAGTAAGCTGCTATAAAAAATTGGAAGTGATTTGAATTTTTCACATAGGATTTTGAGAAGCACGAAGTTAGGGTGCTCAACTATCGGATCCTCTCCCCTATACGATTAAATTATGGGAATTTGATCTATAGGGATCCATAAGTTCTGAAGAGCAAGAATTGAAAGTTTTTGTAGATTTTTAAATAGTGTAGTACTTGTTTTGTGATAGTCAAAACTATTGGTTTTCAATAGAAGGTAGTTTTGAAATTGGCAGTGGATTTTTTGTTATCATCGAGGTGGTCATGCCTATCTAAAAGCAATGATTTCTTTGTGACATAAACAATAGGAAGAAGTGAATAGTCATGGCTTTTTGGTGCTACAACTCTTTAAAAGAAGCTTCCAGTGCATGGGAAGACTTACAAACAAATTCATATAGGCATTGAAAAATCA
This sequence comes from Sequoia sempervirens, assembly GCA_007258455.2. Classification (NCBI taxonomy): domain Eukaryota; kingdom Viridiplantae; phylum Streptophyta; class Pinopsida; order Cupressales; family Cupressaceae; genus Sequoia; species Sequoia sempervirens. The sequence goes on from VDFB02000008.1 coordinate 139,417,394, forward strand.
GAAAGGTTCTAGAAGGTTGGAAACATATTTGTTTACATTCAATGGAAAAACTTAGTTTTAGTTCATAGGAGACTTAACAAAGAGTAAGAACATCTCTAAATTTGTTAACCTCTCTTTGTTCTTGACTTTCCAATCAACTAGTTGGATTTTTCGTCCATTTTGGAGCTTTTCTAGGGTGAAACTGAGTGCCCATAGTTTTTTTTTTGCTCGAGTTGTTTCAATTGTTCAACAATATAACTTCTAACAACAAATGATAGTTCTAAGTAGAACACCAATGAATTTTGGTCATTTCTTGTTTGCAAACAAGGTGTTTGATGAAGTTACAAATCATTTTAGTATCATTTGGTTACTAATTGTTGGGAGCTTAGTGAAAATTAAATTGCATCACAATGGCCAAGCCATTTCATTGGGCATGTGCAATTGTTTATGTAATAATGTCATGCCCCTGAAATTGCAACACTAAAATATAAAAACACCAAGTGTTGAAATGCAAATACATAAATAAAATAAATAACAATATAAATATAAATATTAACAATTTAATTGTATGTATGTATGTATGTATGTGTGTATGTGTGTATGTATGTATGTGTGTATGTGTATGTGTGTGTGTATGTATGTGTGTATGTATGTATGTATGTATGTATACATACACACACATACACACATAAACACATACATACATACACATACATACATACACACATACATACATACACACACACAATACATACACACACATACAATACATACACAAACAAACACACACACACACACACATATAGACAGACATAAACACACACATACA